>MQRK01237970.1:0-13748 GCA_001938485.1 Girardia tigrina | reverse complement strand
TGAAAAATTAAACACCTATTTCGAAATAATAAATTATAAATTCGATTTTTTAATTAAAACAGAAACTTTCAAAAACGAAATTTAATTCTCCCGTCATACATGACGGGTCTTTTCCTAGTAGAATTATAAATGGGTACAAAGACATTAATCATCTTGGACTAACTAACTTTATTAAACGAAAATATTTCTTACAATTGATTGGGACCAATTCAATTATTTTTTGTTCTAACGACTGTCAAGAGATCTGGATTTAGAAACAACGTAAATCGTACCGAAGAAGAAACTCGTTCCGTCAATCTTCGTTTCAAATTCCATAATACCAACTTCCAAAACATCGATCAAAAATCAAATCAAAACTAACACAAAATCAAATATTTCGTTTTACATTAATTCAATCCTAAAAAAATGCGATCATAAACACCAACAACTTAAAGTAACTTACTAATTATTTTTATTAAAAGATACTGACAAATTCTTGTCTCCTCGTGATCAATAAAAATATCACCCTTCTTAATAAAAGAATAATAGTATTTATCCTGTTATTTATATTCATCATTACAAGTGACTTCATTACATAAGTTATTTTGTCTTTGAGGTGACTTTAATTCCAAGGTTATACTAACATCCTCCGAAACAGCTTATCATAACATGATATATAACATATATAAGAAACTGGGCTAAAACTATCACCAACCAAATGTAAATTCTTGCAACGAGAAGTCAAATATTTAAGCCATATTATCAGCAATTATGGAATCAGGACAGATCCCGATAAAGTAGAATCTATTCATAAATGTAATTTACCAAATTGTAAAAAAGAACTGCAAGAAATTTCAGGTCTTTGTAATTTTTATCGGACTTATATAAAAGATTTTGAGATAATAACCGAGCCACTATATGCAATACTGAGAAAAACTTGTGATCTCGGATGGACGGGAGAAAATATTGCAGGATTTATGAGTCTTAAAACGGCCCCCATGTCCCCACCAGTATTAAAGCTTCCTTGTCCACGTCCTGGACACAGATGCTTCTCATGACAGTTAAGGTGCCGTGTTATCACATGTTTTTATTTTCTCATTTTATGTTGTTTCGACATTTATTCGTTCTTCCCGTTTATAAACTGCTGTAACAAAATACGTTGTTTGTTGATTTAGAATCAACTCAAAACTGATTTTTTAGGATTCATTTCCCAAAGGTATTTCTTAATTATTAACTCTCACACTTTGTTCGAACTGCTTTTCATCTTCAACAATTATGAATGAAATTATTTTAAAAATGATTAATTTACGTTGTAATCCTAATATTATTTATTTTATTCTTTGAAGAAGACCATAGAAGCAAAAATGTTCATCTTTATTATTGAAAAACTAGCATTTTTGACTGACAGAGATGTTGAAGATTTTCAGTAACGGACATAAAAGAAATTGAAAGAATTTTGTCAGATGATCTTGGAACATCTTCAGAGTTATTATTAAAAGTTAATTCTGACATCAAATCCAATTTTTATACTACAACATTTTCAACAAAAATTAATTAACACAAATATTTAAACAAGCCTATTTTGTTGAGAAACATTTTGTTTCATACATCTTAAACCGGAATAAATAAAAATAGTTATAATATTAATATTTGATTTTATTTTCATTTAATAAATCTTACATTTAATAAATTTATCAATTTTAACTTACGCTAACATAATTAAATAATTAATCATTTAATTAATTTTATTAATTGTAAAATTTCTTTTACAATCATCAAATAATTAGATATTTTATAAATTTTCTATATATATAATGCAAACAAAGGCCATTTTTGAATATTAAATTTATTCACAATACATACGCATTTCACCATTTCGACATCTTCAGTGCAATGAAATAAAGTGATTAATTACTATTTATATAGTTGAAAAACTATAACATCATACGTCTCAAAAACATGCTTTTTTAAAAAAAAGTATTTTAATGATATTTAAAAAACTTTTATGTGATTAGATGAATCACCTTGCACGTTTAAGCATGGTTTATGATGCTTTATTAACAATGCTTCCGCAATAATCCTTTCATAATTTGTGTCAAAATTATTTAAAATCACTTTACAATCTTTATTGTAATCCATAAGATTACCTTTACATCTTTTAATATGGCTCAATATCGAACTATTTCTACTCGATTGAGTATGTTCAGCAATTCTAGTGCGGAGATGACGACTTGTCTCTCCAATGTACAAGGCTTCGCACTTGTGACATTTAAATTGATAAACTAGATTTGCCTTAACCCTACAATGCGCCGTGATTCATATTTGAATCAACCATATTTTACCTCAATATCTTTTAATCACGTGATATTCTTTGAGTGTTTACATACTGTGAACCAAAAACATTGTCTATGGAATGATAACTGCCCATAAAGTCATAGATGCAATATATTTTGTCAACAAAAATGACAGTTCAGTTTGTAATACTGGCCGTGTAATTTTTGTAATAATTAAAAAAATTGCACATTGTAGAGTTAATATACAAAAGAGTTTTTGATTGGTTGGAAAAATAGTTACGGTATTTATTAGTTACAAAGATTACTCTCAATTTTAAGCCAAAAGGTGTTCGATGTTCTAAAAATCGTTTGAATTATTTTGCTCTCTCTGAGTACGGTAACTTTAAATTGATAGTCATTTGATTATCAATTTCATTTCCCGAAGTTATATTTGATGTATTATTTGATTTTAAATAAATGGATTCAACAGTATCTTTTATGATTTTATTTAAATACTTTTTATTAAATCCATTTTTAGAAATCCTATTATGAAGTTCATCAACTTCATAATCAAATATCTCAAAGGTTGATGTTAAACTCCAGACTCTATGTACCAAACATTTAATCATGTTCCTATTGTATTTTGGGTCAGAAAAACTGTTTAGATAACTGTACAAACCGTTATCAGTTGGTTTTCGATATATTCGAGTCTGATATTTATTTTTAATTCTTTCAATTAATACATCTAAAAATGATAGTTTATTAGCATTTTCCATTTCAAAGGTAAACTTGATATTAGGGTGAAGACCATTTACAAACTCTAAAAAGCGTGAGAAATTATCTTCACCACAAAAAAAAATAAGAAAAGTGTCATCAACATATCTCGTATAAAATAAAGGTAATTCACCATTAAAATTATTGAACTTTTATTCTAAATTATGCAAAAAGATAGAGGCCATCAAAGGCACTAAATGTGAACCCATAGCGATTCCATCAGTTTGCATAAACCATTCATTAAAAATAAATGGTACTTTTTTAGTACTGAATTCCAATAATTCTCTTAATGCTTTACAACTAAATGACTTAGTTTTATCTTCTACCAAATTATACCATAATTTAAATTCATTTCCGAAAGCATTGATCGCAGCTCGTTCAAAATCCACCAGCTTTTTTGTGGAGAAGAAGATGGAATCAATGGTCGAATAATAGTTAATAATCGTTGATATGCTTCCCCAGTTTTGTTTGGCAATAAAAAATACACTCCTACTGGATCTATTCCATCATTAAAATGAAAATGAATTGAATAGTGCTGAAAAAAAATCGTGGGTACTACTTTGAACGTTCCATCAGAAATCCAGAGGGTTGATCTAGATAGGGCATCCATAATCGTTTGGCAACCAATTATGATGACTCTATATTTACCAGGACCAGAATCAAAAAGAATTAGTTCCTTAAACTATTGTGGGATAATGAAAGAACGATCAATTGGAATTGCTAGTGTCTGTTCTGAATATGTTTCCCCATTCAGCCCTTGTTTTTTACGTTGAAGTATTTGAGGCAGTAATCTACGTTTGGTTAATCCCATCAACACTGTATCATCCAAAGATGCTATTATATTCGTAATTGCTGTGGATGGAGTCACGGTTGCATCGTTCATTACATTCTTCATTTCTCCCACTGCTCGACAGGCAAGAGTATTGACGATATTTACCTCGTGTGAATGATCTGCCTGAGTTTCCCTGATCAAATTATTCTCATATATTATTAATCGAGCTTTGCATCTGAGCGTTTGGTAATGTTTACATTAACATGAGGTTGTCCTGTTTTTATTATTTCTTTCTTTTGTATATTCGAAATCACGATATATCAGTGTTGGCTTCCCTTTTGTAGTAATACCAAAAGTAATATTTTTTTATGAATTAAACAATTAATTAGATTAAATTAAATTAAAATAAATTAAATAAACAATTAGATAAATTAAACAATTATAAACATACATAAAATTTGCGATTATCTGAAATCATAAAATTTTGTCAAAATAAATGATTAAACGAATAAAAAGTAAATGATTAAAATATTATAGAATTTGCCATTATCTGTGGCGCGATTAAGTGTAATCCGATTAAATGAAGTGAATAAACACCATTAATATCATTACTTTTAACTAGTCTATTAATCATTTTATTTAAAGTCAATTCATCTATTAACGGGATAGGCAGACAATTTTTTCTACAAGAAATTTTATTAAATTTATCTGTATTTAATAGGGAGTACATTTTTTCTAAATAATCAGATCTATTTTGAATGTATACTCCATTTCCTTTATCAAATCTAGAGATGCAAATATCTTGCTTTTTTTAAATTTAACAATACTTTTTCATCATTTAAATTCATTTTTCTGTTAGTCAAAAGGAAAGAGTTAGTTGCTTTTCTTAAATTACTCTTTAAATTCTCATTAGACTCCTCGTCTCCAATAGAGATTAAATTAAAAAGCTTTCAATTTTCAATTTAACTTTAAATTCATTAATTTTGGTTTTTATACCATTATTTAATCCATATTTAAGAATATTTGTCTCCGTTAAATTTAACACGTAATCAGAATTATTAATAATAGTGTTTATATTAATGTTCACTCCGGTTGTCCGTTTCTTCATCTACAGTCGAAAAAACGTATTTCCGCAGTGTTAAAAACCGTTTTTTGCCTGGAAAAAATAAGAAATATTTTCTTTTAAAAGCTTTATTTTTAAATTTAATCATTTTTGGTATCTAACTTTTACATAAATCATTTTTGAGAGCGTGGTGTAAGTACAATGCTGTTAAGAAACGTTCATTAGAAACTCATATTCGAAGTTTTTCATTTCGATGTTTAATCGAAGTAATACATTAGATTACATTTACTAGGTGTAGAAGCTTAACTCCCCTGTTTGCTTGTAGATGGTGTTAGTATATTAAGCTACCATAGAAGCTGCATATGTTTCTTAATGAGTTTGAAATCCGTTTATATCAAATAGTGAAGATCATCAGTAATTTTATACAACAAAATTAACTTTTCATTGCGAAATAATGTCTAGTTTTTTGGCCAAAAGGACAATATACTGGAAGCTCTGCTTTTTTTATTTTAAACTGAAATAATCAGCAGCCGAATCGCACTCGCCCAACAGCACTTCGATTTGTACGAAGATGTCGGAAAATGGCTTGACGAGAGGTCTAACTCGAAAGATTAAGAATTCTTTTGGCATGGTACACACATGGTATATACCGAGATATTGGAAAAATGTATATCTAGCGAGGACAAATGCTTTGAATAAATATTGTTTTGACTTTCTGTAAAAAAGTGTTTTTAACTAAGACCGTGGATTTAAACTTATACACCTAGTGCATGTTCTTAGTAGCTGAGCATCAGTATCATTAGTACATTTTCTTAGTACTAGTTTGAGTAGTTGTTTTACAAATATTTTCTAGATAGCGGTTTATTCTTCTGTGTCCCTTTTGAAGACATAATTCTTACGAATACAACAAATATTTAATTATTATTAATTAAAGAATTATTAAATATATTTTAGAGTTCAGCCACCATAGAGTTACTGGTTGGAGCCGTTTACTGTGTCGTGGGATTAGCGGTTCTCTCAATGTGTCTTACTTTGGTAAAGGACGAAATTGTGAGCAAATTCGTGTGGTTTGGGGAAAAACTAGGAATATCGAAAAATAATAATACAGAAGAAGATACTAATGATTATAATGACGAAACGAATGTGATCCACGTATCGAATGAGAAGAATATGTCGATATACGACAATGAAGCTTTTCAAAGTTCAGTGTTTCGTCGAGACAACGAATTCAGTTCAAAACTAAAATTTACCTAAACAATTTTGACTCACATTAAAACTTATTTTTATTCAGATAACACAAATTTATTTTCTTTAACAGAAATATAATTTATCTTTAATAGACGTGAAATATAATATAATTTTATAAATTAACAAACGCATTTGATTTTATAATGAATGTTGAAGCGAATGTTTTCTATCTTTTGAATTATACAAGAAAAATAGAAAAATTAACAAAAATTACAAAAACAAAGTAATTTATTTTATGTATACTTTGGATAAAATTTCTTTCCTTGTTTTTAAAGGGAAGTACATCCTCCTTCATTTATGTTTCTTGAGAACACTACATTCATCTCATGGATTCTTTACGTTTTTTGCAATGTATTTTCAGCCAGGTTTTCCAAATGAAAATACTCGGGAAAACGTAAGAAAATAATAATAAAAAAACGAAAAAAGAAAAAGTTTCGACAAATGCACCAAAAATATTAACGAAAGTGACATGAAGAATGGTTTTGGAAAGTTTGGTCAAAATAACTTCAATACATAGTGGACAGACAGATAAATAGATATCCATATGTATACACATGATTGAAGAATTTAGGGTTAGGGATTTTTTAATTTTTTATGGGCAATAAAGCATTTTGAAACCTTCTTCTTCTCCCTTCGGAATCAAAACGCTGATAGATTCCATAAAAATTTGGATTTTAAAAGGGTAAGACCGTCAAAAAACAATTTGATTCTTTTGAGAAAATATATTTTCAAATAAATTATACGTACTACAATTTAAAAAACTAAACTTTTTTACAAATTAAAACAAAAGTAATTTTTTAATAAAATTGAATTATACAATAAACATTTAATAATAAAAAATTACAATAATTAATAAAAATCAACAAGATAAGCGCTACACAACAATTAACAATCACATTTGCGTGAATGGTGGACAAAAGAAAATCGAGAGGTATGTGCAAAGAAACTTATTAACATTGGTCTTAACAATTTGATTCTTTTGAGAAAATATATTTTCAAATAAATTATACGTACTACAATTTAAAAAACTAAACTTTTTTACAAATTAAAACAAAAGTAATTTTTTAATAAAATTGAATTATACAATAAACATTTAATAATAAAAAATTACAATAATTAATAAAAATCAACAAGATAAGCGCTACACAACAATTAACAATCACATTTGCGTGAATGGTGGACAAAAGAAAATCGAGAGGTATGTGCAAAGAAACTTATTAACATTGGTCTTATTATTTTGATTGTTAAGCTTCCTTAAAGTAAATTGTAAGTTTAATTATAAATGTAGATGATAAAATTGCAGATTTATTTTAATAAAAATATATAATTAATACTAATACATAAGAATTAACAAACAGATTGGAAAACAAGTACAAGATGAGCCTAGTATAAATCACTTTACTTTATCAATTATAAAAATGTATTTTAACTAACGTCTGTCTTTTTTAATTCGCAATACGATACAAAAGGTCCTTTAAAAGAAAATTAGTGCTGCTTTTAATATATCGAATATTCAATTGAAAGGCGATCACTGGAAATGCTTTTAGTGGTTTCCTTCCCAATCGAATTTATGGGAGTAGTGAGTGAAAATGATTCTTTTGATAAATATAATCCCAAAACCAGAGACGTTTCGGAAATTTTAATTTGTGTGGGCAATTCTTGACTCAAAATTAGAAGATTAGAATCCTATGGATACCAACGTTAAAACATTTGCAATAACCGAGAATGGGAATAAGTTGATTACGGATTCTGGACTAACTCAATGACAAGTAATTAGTTGATATTATTCAGTTTTGTTCTCGGATACGTGAATCCCATTTCCGAAGTTTATGAGAAAAATTTCAGTAGAAATCGAAGTTTTAATTTAATTTTTGAATTTCTAAATTTATCGCTACATTCATCTTCTTTTTAATCGGGAATAATGCCATTTAAATATGGCATATATATTATAAAATTACAAATACAAACAAATTAGCAAAACTTACCAATCAAAATTGACTAATTTTGCATTATAATAGGATACTAACATCCTGAAAAGGCAGTATTATATAGAAAGAATAGAAAAAATAAGCATACCCACAAATATCAACATAAACACACCATAAAAACACAAAAAATAATTTAATGCACATTACATACACATAATTTTTTAACATTATGATAGGGCCTTTAACCTTTTAATAGGACAAATTAAAATTAAAAGATATAAATACTTTTAATTTTTTTAAATAAACCACAAATTAAAATAAAAGTAGGGATATATATTACTCGGACGTCACCAGTCCTTTAAAGGTAAACCAAATAAAGATGAAACACAAGAAAAAAGGAAGTTTAATGTCCTTTCCGAATACTAAAAGTGATAAGAATTAAATAATTTAATTTGAGAACGGTTATTAAACCTTCAAACAACATTCACGAAATATTTCTCACACCATTGTCGTTTATCATTTATAAACAAATTAAATAAAATAAAACAATAAAAAAGCAAAAGTTCGGGATTCAAATATTTAAATTATTATATTTTAAAATTTAATTATTATCATTATTTATATAATCGTTTTCACTGAAATTTTATTATGTCGGTTATATCAATGTAAAAATTTGTTTTGTGTTTTTTTATGGTGATAAAAATTATTTTGGAAAAAATGAGTTTTTTTAAACATTTGTTTGTAAAAAACATTTTGGTAGAGGGACCTTGAAAATTTGTTTAGTCGCATAAATTAAATTAATGAGCATCAGTTTGTTTACAAATAAATTGATTAAAAAAGAAATTCTTTTCTGGATGCTGATTGAATTTGATTTTGAGAAAAAAAATAATAACTGGATAACTTTTTAATTTTTTCGTATCGATTTTGTTTAACTGCATCAGATTGTATTATGTTACTCGCGATGTTAAGAAAGACCGTAAATATTAATGTTACAAAAACATTAAATAATGTGACTTTCGATGCGCCGATTCTTCTCGTAAATACGATTAATAAATCGTTTAATAAAGTCACATCGAAATTTGAAATATGTCTCAAATCTGCAATGAAAGTCGATCTCGGACTCGTGGCTGGATTCCTGCAAGCTCTGTCGATTCGGTTCGATGTGAATATCTGCTACGATTATTCCGGATATGGTGTATCAACCGGTGATCCACTCAAGTGTGATATTTATGCTGACGCGGAAGCTGCATTTGAAGAATTGACAGACAGCTATAAAGTACCACTAGATCGCATCATCCTGTATGGGCAGAGCATCGGTACAACTCTTTCTATCCACCTCGCCACAAAGTCGCCGGTGTTATTCTTCATTCACCTCTCAATAAATGAGCCCAGCAAAATCAAATCGTTAATAAACCACTGCGCAACCCTGCTGTCTCCGTCCGATTCTCGGGGCAACCTGAGGATCGAGTGGAACAGCAAATATTCATTAAATTTAATTTCATAATAACAGAGATATGTTTCTCTGAACTAAACGTCAAAACGTGATCTTTTCCTTTACTAAATTTATTGGTATTTTTCGTGATTTCTTTGAAATCTAAACTCGAATCACCAATATCAGGCATCCACAGCACAAAACCCTTAAGGAACTTCCGACATAATTCTGTAAAGATAATTGAGGTATGGTTTCGATGCAGCGAAATTCGAGTCGATACTACTTGATTTGTTTGTATAGTCCATGTTTTTGATTTATTCATCGTCGTAAACATCGGAAATCTCGGAATCTGAATTTCATTTGAACAGCAGCCCAGTTAGCATTTACGCATTATATAGAATGAGCAATCGAGAAGTCTGTTGCTTCATTCTATTCGTATGTTTTAATTTTATATAATCACAGATTTCTTTGTATATCGATAATTACCAATAGAAATAATTCTTGAGAATTTCTTTGCAAACGATAAATTAAAATTTACTTATACATTAATACATATTGAAATACATAGGGCTGTTAACAAATGTCAAAATGCTCTTTTAAAAGTTTTAGGATGAAATTTTATGCAAATTTTTAGTTTTAATTTAAAATTTATTTTATTATTTTAAAGTTTTAAAATTTATTAAATTTTAAAAATTGTATTAAAAGAAAAATTTAGTAGATTAATTAAGGCGAAATAAGTGAATTAAAAAGAAATTTGTTTAATTATATGAATTATTGATATTGATAAAATTTTAATTCTATTCTAGTGATAACGAAAGTGGCATAAACGCTACTTACAATCTACAAATGTTTAAACTGTATTAAATAGAAATGTTTTGGTTTTTTTCCTTCGATGTTTTAAGTAATTACGTTATTAGTAATTATTTAATTGTAAAATGGAGTTGTAAAAATTTTTTGTATGAAATTTTCCCTTCTATAAAATATTTAAATCGATAACCGCTCTTTCACCTATAGACAAAAAAAGGAATTTTCGCCAAAGATGATAATTATTATTTTCATCAAAAGTGGAAAAAAACAGTTTTATTGAGCTTATATGGAGAGAAAAAGAGTTTAAAAGAGCTTAGAAAGCGCAGGTCAGGAACGGTCATATTCGCAGCAATAATTTTGAATTTAACGAAAAACTTCGCATATGCGTTAGTAATGAACGTTTCTTAACGGAATTTACCTTACATCATGTTCTTGAAAATTTTTTTGAGTAGAAGTTAAATACCGAGAATGATTAAATTTTAAAATAAAGCTTTTAAAAAAAAACATTTCTTATTTTTATTTATTTTCCAGACAAAAAACGGTTTATCACACTTTGCAAATATCCGTTTTTTAACTGTAGACCAAAAACAGACAGCCGATCTGTTAATTGATTGGTGTATTGTCATAGGAAATGGGCAAGTATGCAAAGTTACAGCTGAATTGAGCATTGGGGAGTAGAAAAATTAAATACAACCAGACAGATGAAGATGATATAAAAGTGTGTAATGTGTAAATCGCAAAATTATATTATTCCTTCAAATAATTTCAAGATTTTTGGAAATCAGTAAAAAAATTAGTGACAATTACAAAACATTCGACGTCTCATAATTATTCGTGTTAAATTACAATCTTCTTTTATACAAGTATCTTTGCTATTTATTAAAATATGTTTTTGTAAAGTTGATTCGAAAAATTCAGTTTATCATGAATGTTTTTTAACTAAAATAAAATAAATATTTTACTTGCAATAAACAAAACAAAACAAAAAACCATTTATAAAATAATTCATCGATAATATTAAATAAATATCAAATTTTGTTTTTATTACTTTTGTTTAAAAAATCAGAAAACCGCGTTTTTCAAATCGGTTTTCAAATATACATCATTCGTTTGAAATGGAACACTGTGAGACCGGAGACGCGAATGTCTTCAACATCGTCACTCCCAACAAACCGATTGTCGATAAAAAAGAGTATCGGTGTTTGACATTGCCGAACGAAATGCGAGTGACATTAATTAGTGATCCGTCGACAGATAAATCGGCCGTGGCGATGGACGTTCACATCGGTGAGTCGATTGTTGATTTGTCTGTCTCGATGTTAATTATTGCGATATTATTTTTTTCGCCATAATAACTCAGTTCTTAAATTGTGAGTCTCTGAAATCGTCACGGCGATTTCATTCGGTTTTGATAAGTTATCAAATTGTTTTGATAATTTTTCAAAATGTTTCAAGAAATTTTGTGTGGTTCCGTATAGACCCAAGCAAATATAAAAATATGGTATGACTGTTATACTGCCCCCCACATATTATGTAATCTGTGAAGATTTATATATTCTTTAAGATTAATTATTTATTTAGTTACTACATTTAATAAATTAATAATAATTAATTTAATTTATTTTAATTAATTAATTTAATTCATTGAATAAATAAATTTAAATTAAATAAATTTTAATTAATTAATAATTAATTTTTTATTAATTTAATTTAATTATTAATTTTTTTAAGATTAATTATTTATTTAATTACTTTATTTAATAAATTAATAATAATTAATTTAATTTATTTTAATTATTCATTGAATAAATAAATTAGTGAATCAATAAATCAATTATTACATAAAGGAATAAAAAGTAAATAAAGTAAAAAATAAATTAATTATTGAATGAATAAATTATTTAATTTAATAATTAATTTATTCTTTAAGATTAATTATTTATTTAATAAATTAATAATAATTAATTTAATTTATTTTAATTAATTAATTAAATTCATTGAATAAATAAATTAGTGAATCAATAAATCAATTATTACATAAATATTTTTACTTTAAAATTAAATTAGATTATTTTTAATTAGTAAAAATCAAAGAAAATATCAATCATCCATCTGTGTAGGAGAGTCACAATCCGAATCAACATAAAACATGCACAATATCGACACATAATTCAAAACATTCCTCACATGAATAAAAAGTAAATAAAGTAAAGAATAAATTAATTATTGAATGAATAAATTATTAAATTTATTATTGATTTTATTAAATAAATTATTAAATTTGATTTGATTGATTTAATTAAATTTGATATGATTGAATTTCAATCAATTAATAATTAATTATTTATTATTATTCCTCTAATTCTAAACGAAATTATACAATCTATACATATTACATAATATCTGGGGGCAGTATAACATTCGTTCCAGCTACAGTGCACTCTCGATTATCCGGGCTAATGTTGGGGAGGATGGACACGGTTAATTGAGAAACACGGTTAATCAGAATCATCAAATTTTTATTTTATTTTCGAATACAATATCATCTACACAACATAAATTTTTAACACATTATTTTTATATTCATTATTTATCAAGAAACCCAAAAAAATAAGTAAAAATATAATATTTTATCATAAATCATAAAATGAAACATCAATAAAACATCAAAATATAAAAAAATATACATATTTTTATATATATATACAAATTAAAAAAATCTGTTATTTTTGTTTGTTTTTGACGTCTTTTTAAAGAATTTCTAATTTCCCATCTAAATATCCTTAAAGCCATAACATTATTATATTCTGTTCCCCTTTGATTAGCATACTCTAATAGTGTTTCTCTACAATTAAATGCCGTTTCATGGCTTACATAATAAGTTACATAATGGCTTACGCTAAATGAGTTTCGACGCATAACGAATATGTGGTCATATTGATCAGAAAGACTGTTACAATATATCTATCTACATAAAAATAAAAACAAAACAAATGTTTATCAAGAAATAGTACGAAAATTGCGCTCTTAATCCATTAAAACTAATTAATAATATAAAATCAGTAAAAAGTAAATGTGCATTGTAAATATAATTACAGTAACTTTTTGAGATAATGAATTTTTATAATAACGAGAATCCATTGACTATTTCATTAAGACATGCAAAAATAGTTATAAATAATGAATTTTTTTAGATAATGAACGAGAAAATTTATTTAATCCTTTCGCTTTTTTTCAAAAAAAAAATTCAAATCACAAAAAAATCAAATTATAAAAGAAACTCGAATTATAAAAACACAAACAAAACGAATTTAATTTAAATTATTTTGTTTCAATATTGCAAAATTTTGCTCATTTTTTAATTATTAGGTTGGTCGAAAAATAATGGCGGTTTTTGAGCTTTATACTTTGTTTATCTACTTTGATATGTATATAAGTTTAAATGCATTAGTGTTAGATATTATTTGAAATC
>MQRK01237968.1:25811-52394 GCA_001938485.1 Girardia tigrina | reverse complement strand
AAACGAAATAATACGTTCGATAGAGAATTTTTCAATGAATTTTTTGTCAGTGTTCCGCGTAAAAAAATTCATGTGAATTGTGTTCCGCGTTTTTAAATTAGTTGAGAACCACTGTGCTAGACTATATTAAAGAAACACTCAAAAAAGTAGCTGACGAATGTATCACAAACCAAATGGAATGCTCGTTTTAATGTAACAAAACCAATTGTATCTTCTTTGAATCTTATATATTTGGCCCTTAAAGAAGTTGATTCGAATCTAAATAAATCTGCAGATGCCAAATATACCTGCAAGTCGCTGTTAAATTCACATCGCGTTAAGAAACATTGCTGATGAATTCTATTTGGTTCCCTATACTTACAGCAGTACGTACACAAATTTATTGTTAGAAACAAGAGATGCAACTTTGGACGTTGAAGCTGAGAATATAGATGCACTAATTATTTCAATAAAAAAATTCATTTTGAAGCGTATATATATATATATATATATATTAAAAAAAATTAAATTAGTTTTAAAATTTAATATATTATATCTTAAAAAATTGTTAAATTTTATACATGTGGTATTTTGTGAAATATTTTGTTATATTTATGTAAGTTTAATTATACTAAAAATGAAATAAATGCTGGTGTTTAAACATTGTAAATAAGCGTAATCACCGCACAATTTTTTTTAATAAATATATTAATTCAAATGACGTACATTGATTGTAAATCTCTATCTTTATCGAAGGAATTTAAAGAAATTCTTGTCGAATTTACGTTAAAAACTCTAAAAAAGGAACCCAATAATCTTTACGAATTTTCTGTAAACTATTGTCGAACTCTATTAAAATTTCATTTGGCCGAAGTGCAAAAATGTCATCGTTAACACGAATCTCGAAACGTGACTCGAAAAGAACATATCGAGCGCCGATGGACGATGTGGACATCGACCACAGAAAATCCAGTCGTAGATTAACGATATCGGTAGACAGTTTGAATCCGCACGATATCATTTTACAACACTCGAAAGATGTTATTCAAGCGTCCGAAAATATGAAAATGAAAGAGAAAGAGAAACGGCCCTTGTAGGGGTCATGATTAAATGTTGTTAAAATACAGCAACAATTGAACCGGCCCTCATAAGGGTCATAAATTACGATTTTAGCGAAAACAGAAGCACGCTTCCCAATTTAAAAGAAATTCGAAATCTGCATTGCATTTGTGATTGTATCTTATTGTATCGTTTCTTTTTTTGTATTTATTTTAAATATATTTTTTGTATCGATATATATGTTCACACAATCAAGTAGTGTGCCTACCGCAAAAGCAACCCAGGACTAAAGAACCAAACTCCATTCAATGATTTGCGGGATATGTTTTCCTCCTCCAATTTGTTTCGATTAAATTTATGAAATCTGTTCTTTCATTTTGAAAAAGCTTGAATATTTTTATTTATTTTTTTAATTATTAATTAATAACTAGTATGTTCAGAAAAATGTGAGTATTTCTGATGATAATGTAAACGTAATACGACATAGAAAAAAAAATAAAAACATAGAAAAAATATTTGTTTCTGAAGTCTTTGAAAATATCGTCAAATATTCATCTCTAAAATATTGATTTAAAAATTGTTTTAAATACATTTTTTTCAAAATCAAATGATTATTTTACTGCATTTTGGTCTCTACCACGATTCCAGCATCATAGAATCTGTGGAAAACAAACACCATTCATTTGTGGACTGGTGACATTGCTTCCGTTATGAGCTAATTGAGATTGGCAATTAATTTTTCAATTTTACTTTATCTACCTCATTTTTTATTAAATTATATTTATAAATATTAATTTCATTATTTTCCTATAATAATTTCTAATTAATATACTTAAATAACTAATTAAATAAAACTTTTAAATTGTGAAATTACATCAAATTTAAATAAAATTACGTTTTTTTAGTAAAAATTAATTTACTCTGGAAATAAATTAAATAATTAGTATTAATAATTTTTTATTTTATTTAATGGAAATAAGAAAAAAAATTATATTTTTTGATTTTTAATACTGGAAATTTTGTACAGGTTATTTCGAGATTATCGATAAATATTTGGATGGAGCCACTGTGATCGAGTACAAGTGCTCAAGTCAAAGTACTGTCCATGTCCCTCTTGTTCTGCATTTCCATTATTTCTATAAATCAAATTCATCTCCTGGCGCTAAGTATCTTCAAATGGGTATCGGTCGACTATTGTCTCAAAATAATATCATAATGCAAGAAAAACTAACTTTTTTGTAATCATCATAGATGTGAATAAATCTTTCTAAATCAAATTTTTATCAAATATTCTCTGTTTATTTCAATAATGAGCTTTTTCATTGACACTCCACTTTAATACATCTACAAGGTGCCCAGTAGAACACCAAAGGATTTTATGAAACCAAAGTGTATTTAATTAAACACGTGATGAAGGTAAACAATTATATTTACATAAATAAACTTGGTGTTCAGAGATGTTCAAAATGTCCTCCGTCATTGTTGCAACACTTTCGAAGATGTGGAATCTAGGAAGCTGTAGTTTTATTTATGCAAATATACATTTGTTTGCCTTGATCATGTGTTTAATTAAATACATTTTGTTTTCATAAAATCCTTTGGTTTTCTACTCGGCCCCCTGCCGTAATAATGTGAACAAATAAGATTGTGCTATATAAGTTTAACAACCTATAATGCAGTAAAAATAAAAATCGATTTTGAATTTCTTTTTTTTTGTAATGTGTCATTTGTTCAAAATAAAAATCTCAGAATTTCGAACTAATGAAAAATAACAACTATTATAAAATTCAATAACTTTTAAACTCAAAAATTCCAAATGAAAATTATTTTAATTAATAATTTTAATTATTATGAATTCTAAGATTATAAAAGCAATAATTTTCGTTTTGATTTTAAATTTAAATATAAAAAATAATATTATTAATGTTTTGCGGTTTTTGAAAGTTAATTTTTGTTCGATCCACCCGCGGAAGGGGGGGGGGGTTAAACGGAAGATCAATTCTTTCTTTTCGGTGGGCGCGAAATATTAGTCGAACATGAAAAAAATGAAATATCAAATGAAAAGGAAAATTAACAATGCGGAAATTGATCAAAATCGATTATCAGAAGTTAAAGAAAATTTTTTGACTTTCAAAACCAAACCATCCGCCATGATTTTGAATTGATCATTTCAAATGTTCAGTTAGTCTTAAGAATATTTCAACTCGAAAACAATCACTTAATAATTAAATAGCTTTAAGTAAATGAAAAATCACTCCGACAATTCTCAATTTAAATTCGATCAATAATAACGTCATCAAATAATGGAGAATAAAAATTATGAGTTAATTTTATTAAATCAATCAAAACTGAAGTTAAATAAAAAATCAAAAGGGAATCGATTTTTTGAAATAAATTACGTGTTTGTGATATGAAGTATTTTAATCATTTTTGATTGTCTAATATTTTGTTTTTTATCGATTGTAAAAATTTAAATATTGTTCATATGAAAGACCTCAAAAAACGTTGCATAAAGTGATTTTTAAATTCGTTCCGATTAGGAAAATCGGTTTGAAATCGGAATTATTGAGAGCTGAAACCATGTTGTGTAGATGACTATTGAAGTCCCTCTCAACTACGCCCTACACATAAAAACTGTGGATTGACATCTGGTAAACTGGGGAGCCGAACTTAAGGTGGGACATGTTCGTGAAAATTCTTAATCATCCATTCTTGGTTTGTTCTGGCTGTTTGACATGATGAGTCTTGTTAAAAAGCATACGATCTCCCACGTTCTACAGTAACAATTCAAGGCTTGAAAACTTTGGATAACACTTCGGGATAATCAACTGCATTAGCTCTGGCACCTGAAGTAAAACATGGGGAAGCATCACATCACTTTTACTACTAATAACACTGAGAACCATCAATGATGCTGAAGATTTGGTATGGATAATAGTAGGTACGTCATCAAGCTTTTACACAGCCACCGATCATTTTGGCGGTTTATCTTCTGGTTCTTCTCATTTGAGAAAAACCATATCATTCCTGGATCCTCGGAGTGTTTCAGCTTTTCAGAAGGCGCTTGACTCTGATCAAGCGGTTTCCATAAGTTCATCATGAGATGAACTGTATGTCCTCATTGAACCAAATGTTTGGTGGTAGCATCATCAAACAGCAGATCTTTGCCCAGTACCATCAATGATTTCACAATGAATAAGTGACACTAATTATTAGAGGACAGGATAAATTCTACGGGACAGGAGTAAAATTTGAAGAATTCCTAATAATGTTCGACATATAGGCAAAAATTATGGTATTTAAGAAAAGAATGCGCAGCGGTATTTCTAACAACATTGATGAAACCAGACACAATCATCAAATATGATAAAACACCAGGATACAGCTAGGAAACAGGGATTAGAAATGCATTTTTAAATAGAAAAATATCTTAGAGATAATGAATGAGTTTAAAGAGATTTAAATCGCGGATAAAATTCCCTCAGAAATATTCCAGAAGATTAATGAGCTATTTAAAAATTAAGTTTTAAAATACTGTTATAATACACAAAACTGACCAAAAACCTTTCAAACAAACGTGAAAATTACATTTTATGCCGAAATACACGACAAGTGCTACATCTAATATTGAAATCGTGATTTCAACTGCACAAAATACTTTCTCAACTACACATTTTTGTCTCAACTACACGTTAGAATAATGCCTGACTGAATCTATTTAATGTGACGGGCAAACTCGAGTTAACTCATGACCGGTAGACAATGTGTTAAGAATTAAATGTTTTGTATAAACACGTATAAACAAAATATTAAATATAATATATAATCAAAAATTGTTTATTTTAGAATTTAAAATCCTTTCTCCTTTCACTCTTTTGTACATTTTACAAGTGAAACGAAAGTATTAAAATTATAAAACTTTTCTCTAAATTTATCAAAAATAATTGAAAGTAAATTTAATTTTTTTGTACAAAAGTCGGTATGAAAGGATTAAAAGCGAAAAAATTGATGCAATTAAATTATTCCTTCTTTTTGAAAATAAATTTCCCTTGCTTTTCTAATCCACACTGATGCAAAATAGTTTAATATTTAATAATTTATTTCTATTAGGTCTTATAAAATAATCACGTATTTTTGTTAAGTAAAATTAAAATTTTATAAGTTAAATTGTCGAGAATCAGAAAATAAATAGTTGATCTTACCAAAGAGTTTGAAGTTAGAATAAAGAGGTTCGTATTATATATAGAACATAAAATAAAATTGTTTCCTAGGCTTTGAAAATTGAATAAAATATTCTATTCAAATGGAAATGGTTCTCATCATTCCTTGTCCAAATCCTTCAGATGATTCCTACAAAAGTCTTTCATAAGAAAAATTAGTCAAAATACCTAAATATATCTTGTTTAAATTTATTTAAAAAAGCCCTTACAAATGCAAAATATCCAAATTAAACGCAAGGTTTCTGATGATGAACGGAGTGTTATTATAAAAATACAAAGAATGGAAAACTCATGCACAGATCAGTGCTGAAATGGACGTCAATAGAAAAGTTATACAAAAATACTGGAACATTTGAAACTAAAAAGRTGAGAACAMSAAAAGACWAGAAAATTACAAATGAAGCTGAACACATAATCAGACAAGAAATTGAAAGTGATGTATCGATAACATTGAAAAAGTTAAAATCTAAATTATCAAATATTAATGTGAATGTGTCAACAACATCTATTGATAGAGGWTAAAATAATTTATTTATTTGCACACCGGATTAAATTAAGTGGAAAACCMTGTATTGCATAAAAATTAGAATACGATTTAGTTTGTTTTTTATKAACATATTCATTTATATTTTYACTTTATTTATTTTGTGCATGTTATAAATTTAATCTGTCCCACTAATTATGWTTCATCAAAATTATTAGAGGATTGCAGTTTTCAGAGCTTACATACAAAAGACCTTACCCTTGTCAGTGTTAATGKTAAGTATTTTCGGATTTCATAGAGGATGATTCAGGCGGAAGAAGACTATATGGAGAAGATGAGCTTCGGTTTCAYATACAATAAAATTARAACGACCAGTCGGGTATAATTAATAGACAAGTGAGTGAATTATATAAATCCTTCCATGGATTACAGGCAATCCTAGAGAAAAACYCTAGAATAAGTGTAACAAGATGTTAGTAAGAAGTCATYGGAGCCTAGTAGCTATTCTACTAATAYCTATTCRATATTAAGGCGTTCTGATGAGTTATATGCGGAGTCAGACCGTTCACCTCCAAGGAAAAAGCAACCCTGGTTGTTCAACTGTTCTCCACCATAGAGAYATATATGAGGGTTTACAAGGCAAGGTTTTTGTGAGGGAAAATTCGGGATGTTRTAAGTTTGTTGTTTGTATGCTGTTTAGATTTRTGACTCTCCTACTCWGATGGGATTGATATGTTATTGATTAATTATTTAAATCTAATGAAATTAATTTAATGAGATTAATTTTTAAATATTAATTAATTAAAAGTTTTATAATTATAAATTTTAATAATATTTTTAGTAAACGATTTTAAGTTATTGAATCTAATATATTTTAAAAATTAATGTTTATTTTAAAAATTACTTAATGCATTTTTATCCAATAAAATTTGAGAAATAAAAAGTTAATATTAAACTTGTACCATTAATTAATTTTAAGATTTGAAAGAATATACAAAAACATTAATCAAGAATGACGCTTCCCACAGAAATTGCTATGGAAAATGTTTGTGTTGTTATTAAATGTTTACACTCAAGTTGTGATGTTGCTAATAGTTTTCATGGACGGCTTGTAAATGAAAATCAGTTAAAACGGATAAATAACCTTAATCGCAATTGTGCAAAACTACATGAGAAGACAGAAATTTTACTCATGGCTGTTGCGCAACAGAGGTTGAGGAGTGTAACCGACCCTAGTGGAATCTATACAGTGACCATTAGAATTTCTTAACTCTATGGCGAATGCCGATTCTGGTTCAAGGGTATGCCGTAAAAAAATATATGGAATTCTGGTGTCGTGCCGTGAGCTCCAATAAAGGAGATTCAAATATAATATTTGAAATAATTGCTAGTGTCAAATTAATTCTTGAATATCTATTTTTATTCTTAAAAAAATATTTTTTTATTTTATGTTTTTGAAAAGACAGTTACACTTTTTTATTTATTAAATGTTTTATTTATTCTAGTATATTTTTATAAATTTTTATATTATTATTTTTTCACTAGATATATTTTCGAATGTGTATTATACAAATAATTCCTAAAATCTTTTCTAATATAAAAGTGTTTTTTTATATTTTTTCACTACTAGTAATATTATTGGTCGAATAGTTGGCGACTAAACCGGCTGCCTCACCTAAACCTCAACCTGGGTGAAGAGGTTTGTGGATACCTAGCAGGATGAAAAACAAAACCTAGCAAAGGGCGGATGCGCTCCTTGGAGCCAACGGCTATCCATACCTGGAGAGGACATAGGCGCCACCAGGTTCCTCGCCTACTGAAACACTCAATATATGCAAACCCAAGCCATAGGCTTATGCATAATTGAGTGCACCCAGGGCCCAAAGGCTACGGTTCCAGAAAAAAAGTGATATTATTAGGTCTAATGATACTATTAGGAGCTATTCGTTATTCAAATTTAATGGATTTTTTAAAACAAATTTATAAAAATAAATTAAAGATCAAAATATAAATATTTCAACAACGAAAATACAAAAGAAAAATTATTTCGATAAAAATGAAGAAACAAAAAAAAATAAATAATTATAATAATAAACTTCTTCTTGTTTTATAATTGAAATTAATAATATTAATTAAAAACAAACAAATCCCATTAAATAATCGTGTCTTAACTTTAACCGAAAATCCGTCTACAGCTTTTATTAATTTTATTTTTTAATAAAATTTTGATAAAATATTTTCTCTGTTTATGTAAATTGGTAATGACAAATTCACAAAATAATTAAAAAATTCTAAATAAATAATTAAATATTGTGTAACGAATAATTAAAGTGGAATAATCCGATAGTTCTGTTTTGTTTTTTTTTAAAAAAAAATGTTATACATGGAAAATGGATATTGGTCACTGCCGATTGGGAGAGATACGCATCAATTTCCCATTTGATTTTCAACCACTAAACGAAGTAAAAACCCGTTAATTATAGCGATGAAACCAAATTGATAAATCGGACAGATGAAGTTCATTTCAATTAAGGGGCTACCATTCAATTATCATCACATTAAAATTGTATAGGAAACAGCCAAGAAAAACTGACAAGCTAATGGACAATTTTCCGCACCAACAACTGTTAATTTCAAATAAGAGACCACTAGAGGGGTCATCGAACAACTTGTCGAATGGGTGAAATACTAATTGGTATAAATACTAAGCCATTTAACACAGTCACTGTCACTGATGTTGTTTTTGTCATATTTTACAATCATGGTGTTGTTTGCTGTTAATAACACAGTTGCTGGTGTCCTCTCACTGGATTCCTTTGCGAGTGGCAGTTACAATCTACTAATGAACGTTGTGGACATCATTAATTCATCTAGCAATCACAACTCTGTCAAGTTTCCCTCCAAACATCAGTTGGTCAGTAATACCGCAGCTAATTTACCATAGATTCTGATTTACCTATCCCAGCAGGATTGGTTTTTTCAGGAAATTTATATCCAGAACATTATTATCGGTCCGAATATTTGACCACACTTATGGATAGTTGACAGATAATGACATGTGTTTGTTGACTAGTCTCTTGAAGTTTTTGGAATATTATCCCTCATTTTTTCGTTGTAAACGATACTTTTTCGTAGCTCATTCCCAGTCGCAGTTCAATCATGGACAAACTCAATTTGACCGAGGTAGGTCGGGTAAATTATAATAATAATCCTTATATATTATGTTATAAAGTGATAAAAGAAAGAATATTCAAAATTTATATTTTTATTATAATTGTATTGTTGAAAAATAATTAATACTAGTTATTATATAAAAATTTTAATAATATAAATAAATTATTATAATATTATGTCAAGAATTAATAAAATTAATATTTATAAAAGATATATAATAATAATTAATAATAATTATAATAATAATATTTAATGTTATAGAGTAATAAAAAAAAGAAAATCTAAAATCCGTATATTTATTATAATTTTATTGTGGAAAAATGATTAATATTATTTCTTATAATATTAAAAATTTAAGTAATATAAATAAACTAATAAAATATTATTTAAAGGCGCTGTCGATCTTCAAACAAGGATTCCATGAAATCGGAAAACCTTTGGAGCAAAACGTTCCTGGCAACAGAAAGACTAACGAATTTATGATTGATTCAATTCTGAAGGATCCCTTTAAGAAGCATGAAAAAGATCTCAATAATCCGATTGCTATACAAAATTTTTTGAATAACAAATTTTGGGACAATAATAATTTCATTATCAATAATATATCAATGTTTGGTTTGGAGAAATCGAAAAAAATTAAATCTTATTATCCGTTGTTGAATTATTTTATCAAAAAAAGAAGACCCTCGTCTCAACCGTCCCATTGTAACTTTTGCGGGAAAACATTCACTCGACCCTGGCTTTTGCAAGGTGATTTTATTTTTATGTATTTAATAATAATATAATAATAGAAAATTACTATATTTTATTAATATTATTTACACTAATTCCAATAAAATAAAAAGTTTTATTGTTAAAAAATATTTTTCCGAAAATATAAAATAAATTGCTCTTCTTAAGCTCAATTCTCATTAATTTATGAAACATTAATGAAAAATTAAATAAATTAACAACGTAAAAGCAATTTTATTTTATTATTTTTTTGCAATTTTTCCATAGATAATTACTGAAAATTTGGCATAAAATGTTCTTTATTGATAAATAAATGAAAATTAATAAAGAATTAAACGAATAATAATTGTACTAAAAGTAAAATAAAATATAATGAAGTAAATAATGATGAAAAATAATAAAAAAAATGTTTTTAAAAAGAAACAATAAAAAATTTGTAAAATGCATAAAAAATATTATTTTTTCTTTCCAAAATTCTTTATAATTATTTATTATAAATTTTATTGAAACTTTCAGAAATACTATAGAAAATTTCCTATTTATTTTGTAATTTACTGTTGGAAAATTTGATATTTTCCCAGAAAAAAGTTCTCCGTTTTTTCCTGAGGTCCGACAATATTCAGAGGATTCATATAAATTAAATTCCTGTAAAGTACTTTTAAAAATGTTATTAAAATAAAGAATTCTTTCCTCTATCATAAATTTTTACTTCCACAAACATTATTTCATGCTTATAAAGACAAAATCCAGATGGATCTTTGGACAACCTTCAGTCCAAGGAACTCTTAAGAACTCTTTATTCATAATAAATACAAACTTCAACTTAATAATTTATTACAAAATCAAACTTCATTATTTGTTATTATCGATAATTTTTATGAACTTGAAGAAACATAATCCTTTTTAAATGTGACGACACTAAAGTTTATTATTTCAATAAAATGAGAAGAATGTGAAGAAATAAATAAATAAATCCGATGGTGTAGGAGTAGAATGAAAACTAAGAAATCTTCTTTAGATCACAGGTTGATCAAAATACGAAAGATATGCATATAAAAATATTTACAAGTCAAACGTGAAAAAAATATAGTCTAAATTTAATGATTAAGACCCTCAGGGGATAAAGGATTCTGTTCTCCAAACAAATAAGACACTTTTTGGTGTAAAAATGGAAAAGAAACTTAATTAGAGTAGATTTGTTTAAGGAGTTTCTAATCTATTGGACTGAAGAATAATTAATGTCAGACATTATGCATTCAGATCTTCTTTAAAGAATTTTTTATGCATATTATACGAAGGAACTTGTTCCTATATGATCTTGTTACAGAGTATGTACTATTAAAACTTTTAGCTCTTCGACATAACGCGACAATTAGTTCATACTTATTAATTTTATTCAAGTCATTATTTTCTGAATTATCAAGAGTCACGAAGCACCAAAACGCAGTCCACAGTACAACATACACAAAAGAGAAGCTCATGCTAATTAATGATGACTTCATTAAACCTGGTTCCTCGATCACAGCAGATGTCTACTAGAACTAATTGGAAGATATTATGTAAAAACATAGAGAGAAAAACAGTTGCGTTTGGTAAACATGTCGACTCAAATCTTGCTCCATGACTATGCAAAAACACATACTGTGTTTATGGCAGTGACAAACTACTTGAACTTCTAGTTGGAACTTCTGAATTATCATCCATAATAACCAAGACCCAATTGACTACTATTTCTTTCTCAATTTGAACATCGTTTTTGTAAGGAAAAAACTTCAAATTCGAAAATTCTGTAAAAAAGTGTGTAAATGTAAATATTTATATTGGTAAATTATCAATAGGCTTTAACTTTAGATCTACAAATTTCATACTTGACGGTCTAATAAGAGTATTGGGTACACTTTTTGTCATATCTTTGGAGAATAGTATGTTTTATTGGCTGTAATTTTAGCTTGCATAACATGACCTTGTAGATTTGTAAGTTTGAACAAATTGAGATGAAACAAAAAAAACAAATCACTTTTAACAAAAATTTATTGTTACAACAAAAACCTCAGTATTAAAACCAATATTTCATTAATAATTATATCCAAACCTGAACCCTAGTTCACATAATCGTTTAACCAATCAGGTCTCTTCCGAGTTCTGCTGGATCGTCGTATGCAAATGTCCTGATTGACTTGATCGTCAGATTCTTCCTCGTAACTACTACTACTACTGCTATATCCAACTTGTATTTCGTTTTTTCCGTCAACCTCCATATCCGACAGTCCGATGTTCTCTTCTTGTCTCTATCGTATGTCCTGAATGTGTCTCAGTACTCCATCAACATCAACACACTTATCACTAACCACCTTTGTTACGACACCCGTTGTCCATGTGTCCGTGCATCGTGTATGTTGACGAGGTTTAATAAACATCTTATCACCGATTTTCCATTCATTTTTACCGTTTTTTCAGCTACATCACGCATTACTGGTAATCTGATGTTATATCTGTATATAGACTTTACTGGAACTACCTTGTCTGCACCTTTCCACAAGATACTACATTGTAGTAAAATACTACTTTCCATACAGGAATATGAGACCTCTTCGCAATTTGTTTAATTGTGCGATGGCATCTCTCCCCAATACCATTTGTCGATGGCCTATATGCACATCTATAAATAATATTTACTCCCATGAGTTACTCAACATTTCGAATTCTGATGACCTAAACGCAGTTCCATTATCCACCCAGATTTCTCGTGGAGGTCCTCTTTCTGAATATACAATTTGACATTGTGCAATCACATCCTGAGCCGATTCAGAATTCACGCGTTTCCATACAGAAAATCTACTTGGTCTATCATTGACAAGTACATAATACCATTGTAATGTGTATGGTCTAACGCTAAACGTTCCCAATTACTTTGAATACTTAACGAATCATGAGTTACTCTCTTCGGTGACGGATTGATACTGTTGCATTTATTACACTCTTTTATCACCATTTTAACTTCATCAACGTCTGCTGCTATCCCATATCTCTCGAGTAAATAAATGGTCTTTTCAACACCCATATGGTGCAAATTAGGATGTTCTCTGATGTCAGATATTGCAGATTTACACTCACTTACAGTCATTGCTACATTTGGCTTTTCCATATCCAGCCAACTTCGTTTTACTCGAGTCATTCGATCTATAATATCCTGCTCTGAATGTATCCACACACATTTACATCGAAGATCAAATTCTCCAATTATATCTTCAATCATTTTTAAACGACGCTCGACCAACATTTCATTTATTCCACTTACTTTTATTTTTTTTTATTCTGATCAACAACGGAGTTTAACCAACCACACACTGCTTGAGAATCTGTCATTATGCCAAACTCTTTCACGTTCCATTTTAAGATCATATTTAATCCTTTGATCACCGACTCTAGTTCAACTACATTTATATGACTCGAATCATCTTCTTTTCTAAGCCAACTACCGTCCTCTAACGTATTCCCATTACACTCAACAACACATCCTGTTGCTATCTTACTTGCGTTACATCAAACTTTCCATTTAGTTGACGTTGATGTTGATGAATTCCATACGCCCTTCACAGGATCGTCTTTATTTACTCTGTCTAATAAATCATTCATCAAAACTTCTGTTATACGTGATACCGGTTGATTCCAATCTATTCCGTTACACATTCGTTTTAAATAGCTACACGATACCCTCAACCATCCACATACAGGATAGTGTCCAGTTAATTTACCACATATAGAATAAATTCATTCCTTCGTCATTACTTGATCCTCCGCTATATTAAAATTATTCGTTCTTTTCCACATCAATACGTATTGCTTCAAATACATCTGAAGCCCAATAACTGTTGTCGTGCTAATTTTTTCTTGTTCTTTACATATCAGTCCATAATTTTCTAAATGATTTCTCACTTCCGAAACCTAAACTATATTTTCATTTACAATCAAGTCGTCCACATAATAAGATACCCATTTTTTAAATACATTCTGAGTTTCTAAAATAAAGTCTAGTATTCTATTCATGATCTTCGGAGCTGAAGCCAATCCAAAACCCAATCGAGTTTATTGATAGGACAATCATTAATAAACATTCGCTGATATTCCCACAGATCATTTTCAACATATCCACTTTCTAATATCCTCTTCTCCATTGTACTGTTTAACAGTTTTAATCAATGTCTTCATCTTGGCCGAGTAGCTTGTAAGTTTGAACAAATTGAGATGTAACAAAAAAAACAAATCACGCTTTTAACAAAAATTTATTGTTAAAACAAATATTTCATTAATAATTATAGGATTATAACATGTTACAGGGTTCTGAATCAAAATTTATTGTCTATCAGAGACCATACAAATTAAGCACCCAAAGATTGTTCAAAAGATTGTTCACAATCCTCAACTCATACAATATTTTAAACTAATCCGTAATTCGGCGATAATAAACTCACCAAATATATTTAAAATATTATGGAATATATTGCAACAAATAGAAATATAATTATTTCCCCTAAAACTTCCATTTCGTCTAATATTTTCATTAAATTAAAATTGTATTTTAATTAATTTTCAAATTTAATTCCTTTAAAAATTTCATTAAATAAAAATAAATATTTAAAAAAATTATTTTTCCAAAAAAAATGTTCCCTTTATTTCCTCTGGTTTCAATTGACAAAATAACAAAAAAAAACAAATTTCAAGCAATAAAACTCAAAATATTTATACTACTGAAATTAATAATCATCGTATAAAATGTATTTCATACCTTTTAGGCCACGTCAGAACTCACACCGGAGAACGACCGTTCAAATGTAACATTTGTGGCAAAATGTTCGCCGATAAATCAAATCTGCGCGCCCATATTCAGACCCACTCGACCGTGAAGCCTTTTCAGTGTGGAAAATGTTGTCGGTGTTTCTCGCTCAAAAGTTATTTAGCTAAACATAAGGCTTCGTCGTGTGACAAAAAATTAAATAAATGTCAGAAATAGACCGTAAAGTTTCTCAATTGTGATTTTTATCTTGAAATAAAATGCGAAGATTTATTCATTTAGTGTATTTAATAAAATTTTCTAACGAGGCTTATTTTACAGTTTTTATAACAATTTTCTCCATTATATTGAACTAAAAACTAATTAGGCAATGATTTCTGATCGAGTTTTACGAATAATCGCACCTCTCTGCTCTGAATAAATTTTTGAAGGTAGACTAATATTACTTAAAGTCATCATTTATAAGGAATCCAAACTTTTTATTAAGAGTAATCCATTATGACTTCATGAAATCTTGTTTGTCGATCACAGCAGAAGTCTCCTGCAACCAATTGAAAGATATGATGCAGAAACTCAAAATAAAAACATCCGTGTTTGGTAAACAGGTCAACTCTCATCTTCCTCCTCTCTACTCACCAGACCTAGCCCTAACTCAGTACTATTTCTTCCTCAATGTAAAACAACTTTTTGATAGGATAAAATTCCATTCCGAAGATGCCATAAAAATGGCCTTCCTGAAATTTATAGATTCTCGACAAAAATTTTTTATTCACATGGCCTTTACAATTTACCGCTCAAACGATGATCTGAACTAACTTGAAACGAATTATTTTATTTAAAATTTATAATAATAATAAATTAAAATTTTGAATATTAAATCTAAACTTGAAAAAATTGGTTTCAGATTATAAGAATTAAAATATTAATCATCCATCTGATTAAAACTAATAAATAAGGCAATTTAGAAATTAATGTTGAGTCACTCCACGTAAATATTTTATTTCATTGTCCTTGGGTAAAATGTTATATTTTTATGTTTTAACACAGGTTATTACAGCTATTGAAAATACTTTAAACATTTCGAATCAAATCATAAAAAAAATCAAAAACATTTTTGTATTATAAAATCAATATGAATTTTTATTCGACAACTTTTATTTGTATAAATTTACATTTTTAAGTGGTATAAATTTCGTATATTCGTATAAATTTCCCTTTTTTAGTTGTATAAATTTCCATTCGTATAAATTTCCTTCGTATAAATTTCCTTCGTATAAATTTTTTCGTAGAAATTTCTGACACGGTTTGAGAGATAGATGAACGTGTTTTTAATGCGTCCATGTTTTGCTAAGCGTGAGGTATCTGCCTAGACGGCTGTTGTCAATTATTTTTAAATTTAAGGTAAATATGAATTTATAGTGATTTTATTGTTATTCAAAAATTATTAAACATATGTAATCGTTTTAATCTTTTAATAATTTTGTAATATTTTGAAAATCCAATAAACGTATCACGTACCCATTTAATCATCTTATTAATGAGAAGATTGCAATTGATTTTACGATACAAATAAGTCAAAATTATACTCTGAATTAGATAAACGAAAACATACTCATTATATTAGGTTGAGGAAAAAGTTCCCGCCGTTTTTTGAATTTTTAATCAATTTAATATTTAAATCAAATTTTTTGATGTAATGTTATATGTTATTTGAAAGCTATTGTTTTGCTCTAAATAATGGTGTGTTTTGTTTTCTTATTCAGATTAATTTTTGTCGATTTTTAGACCATTGAAATTGAGTGTCAAGTCGACAAAAATGAGCATTTCCGACACCATCTATTGTTTGCGTATAATCGAGGTGCCAAAGCCGCAGACGCTTGGCAATAGCTTTGTGCTGTATACGGAGAAGGTGCTATAGCTGATAGAACCGCTCGTGATTGGTTCGCAAAATTTAAAATTGGCAATTTTGACCTCAAGGATGCCCTCGTTCAGGACAACCAAATGAATTCGATGAAGAGTGTTTGACCAAACTTTTGCATGAAGACGCAAGTCAAACCACTCGAGAATTGGCGGAACAAATGGATTGTGATCAACAAACTGTCGGGAACCACCTGAAATCAATGGGAAAAGTTCAAAAAATGGGAGCTTGAGTCCCACATCTTTTTACCGAAAACAACAAAAACCAGCGATCCGCAATTTCGGCGAGTTTGCTTGCCCGTCATCGCTCTACTCACGGTCATAAGCAACAATTTCTTTACCGAATTGTAACGGGTGATGAAAAATGGTGCCTGTACGTCAACATGAAACAGCGCAAAGAATGGGTAGCCGAGAAGAACAATCGACACCGCGAGCAAAACAGGATCTTCATCCACGAAAGACAATGCTATGCATTTGGTGGGGTTGGGAAGGGATTATTCATTATGAATTGCTTCCTCGAAACCAAACAGTGAACGCAGAACTTTATGTTAAACAGCTACATAGACTCAACGCCGCTATAAGACAAAAACATCCGGATCGACAACTTGGCGTTATTTTGCAACACGACAATACACGTCCTCATATTGCCAGAATGACAAAATAAGCCATTCAAACGCTTGGTTGGGAAGTGTTACCGCACCCTCCGTATTCACCTGACTTGGCTCCATCTGATTTTTATCTTTTCCGTTCGCTTTCTAACGCTTTGCGTGGTGTTTCGTTCAACAATGATAGAGAACTGCAAGTTTGGTTGGCTGAATTCTTCGAGTCAAGACCGGGTGATTTCTACAAAAGAGGCATTGGAAAACTCGTTGAACGTTGGGAAGAAGTCGTGAACAATGGCAGAGATTATATTTGTGATTAATTTGTAGTAACTTTTTTGTTAAAAAATAAAATTTTAATTTTTCAAAAAACGGCGGGAACTTATTCCTCAACCCAATATATTATTTTTATAATGAGGTAAAAGATTGGAATCTTGAAGACATTTGGCAGAAGGGTTGGTGATTTGTTTTCTTTCTATATAATAATGAAAACAATTTTACCAATAAATCATTAGATTAAAATGAATTTATTAGAAGTTTCTTAAAAAAGTATTTCTTTTGTATGTTACTTATTTAAACTGAAATTAAACTTTTTTATTCGAATAGATAATTTATTTTGCAAATTCATTACGAACATAATATTCATTATGGTATCAGTCACAAGATTTTTGCAGTCTATCAGGAGCATCTTCAATAAATTCTTTTTAAATGTTTGTACTTTTTATTTCTTAGTTTTAATTATTTCATAGTTATATCACTTAATGTACTCTTTTACAATTTTTCAAAATGGAAAAGGTAAAACATTTTCAAGGCTTTCTCAACTTTTTAGTCTTACCTTTCAATGAATGCCACACAATGACCCTCTTATATGAATTTTGTGAGATCATTCATACGTCGTTTGATGACTGAGGGAAATCGAGTTAACTTATAAATTTTATCTATTTTTGTTTTGAATAACATTTGTTTTCGAATTTATTCGTCGTTAAACACATTTCATGTTTAAAAGTAAAAAATGCTTGAAATAAAATCAGCATGCAATGAAACAAAAGTACAGTAAAATTAAAAAAGAAGAACAATAAAATAAAAGTAAAGTAATGCGATGGATACTATACATATATTTTGGTGGAAGTATTAACAGAGCGTGTGCAGGACCCTGGCGCTTGTGGAATGTAGCGCTTGTGGAATGTTCCTAGGGGGTTAGGAGGAGCTTAATGGTTTTTCGAGATGATTGTTCTCAGATTTTCTTTGTCGACTTTGTACTCTGGATTTTCCGGCATTTTTGGATCCAATTAAAATCGTCTACCCTATCTCACTTTGAGTGTATCACGAGTTTTACTTCGCATTTATCGTCTCTTTCTTCTTTGATTGCGATTTCATTCGATTCAAATCCTTCCATTGGGACCGATGTCATCCAGTATTTTTTTTCTCCGTGCCTTTTGCCCGGATCATTATAACATAATAATCTGGTCAATATAACACCGAAGAGCATATCGGTTCGTCCAGAAATTGAAAAATATTTTATTCCAAAACTATTTTTTCAACGACCCTTTTGCTTGCATAATTATGTGACAACAAGTCTTCAAAACAAAGTTTTCAAAAATTTTAACAATTTACTCCATTCACAAACAAAAATTTTTAATTTTTTGCATTTAAACAAAGCAAAATTTTACTACTGTTAGGTCGATGCATAAGTTTCCGACCTTTGATAAAAAATTGATTTACTTCTTTAATTGTCCCTGTGAGGAATATTTTAAAATTGTGAATGTGTAAATGTATTGATGATGTGTGTTGATTTAAGTATGTTGAATTTAGAATGGTGATTCTCCCACCCAGATGGAAATTGGTATTTTATTTATTTAAATTTAAAGTGATTAACAATTCGAACATAATTAAAATAATTATTTTATAAGTTCATATTTTTTTAATTTAACAATTAAAATTAAAAACAACACTCATCTATTAAAAAATATATTTATAGACAATATATGTCTACGGATCTACCGTCATCTTCAGGTCACTAATTAATAATCAATGCACCTGTATATAAATACAAAAATGATGATTATGTAATCGATTGCATGAAATCATGCTAATCAAAAATTCTCAATAAGCTGGTTGAGACTGCCGATTGAACATTGAGTTTAGGACAACGTAACCTAATTAACAATGCTTCACACGACACTCTCTCCCAATAACTGTCAAAATGCTTACAGAGAATTTTGAAATTATCAAAATTAACATCACATTTACATTTTTTCTTATGTTCTGCAATATTACTCTTACACTCTTTTCGACCTTCTTCTTGAATTCGTATACAGAGATGACGGGCAGTCTCTCCAATGAATGTGACATCGCACCCATTACATTTATATTCATAAACAATATGTACTTGCACAGGATGCATACGGAAGGGAAAGAGTAATTGCATATGGATCCCACAAGATGAACAAACACGAACTGGGATATTGTATTATAAAAAAAGAAATTATTAGCAAACTATTACTTCACCCGACACTTCAAACATTTCTTATACGGATAGAATTTTCTACTTAGAACGGACCATAAGGCCATCACATTCATGATGACAACGAAGAACCCAATAACTCCACAATTTCAAACTTGGATAAACTTCCTTAGTGGACTAGAAATGAGGATGGAATACCGCAAAGGCGAAAGACACTAATGCAGACGCAATGTCAAGAAATACATGTGAACTATGTGTACAATGTCAGACAATGCACGATGACGCTAAAAAAGGAAAAGTTAAAACTAGAATACTTGCATTGACTGAAGATTCAGATGAGTTTATTTGGCAGAGGAATGATATGCCATTTTTTTCGTGATTCATATTTTTCGTGATACCAACACCTTGAACTTTGTTTATCGTTTTCTATTAGTTTTGGGTTTTTACTAGATTTATTGAGGAATGTATATTTGTTTTGTATTATTTCAAGGTTGTTTAGTCTTTTTTCTATGGATTGGTATTGTTATTTGAATTTCTCCAGTTGATTGTTAATGTTAGTTAATATATCTGTGTTGTTGTTTCCTTGGCCTTTTTTGTATGATTGAATGTTGTTCACTTGGTAATTGTACTCGGTATAGAGCTTGTCTGCTAATTTTACCATTTCCTCATTTGATTTGGTATTGGCAGTGATGAGTGCCATTCTAATGTTATCGGGTAATGCTCGTAGAAAAAATGTTTTTGTAAATTCTTTGTTTTTCTCGATTTTGTTTAATTTTTCTTTGAGTGATTTGTAGAATTAAGATTGTTCTAAGTTATTGTTCGTGATGTTTGAAAGATGATTAATAGTTGTTTCTTCATTTGGTATTCTTAGTGTTGTAGTGCTGTTGTTATTTCTGTCGTAATTGTTTGATTTGTTCTGTCACTGGGAACATTCTTGATTGTTTGTTTTGAAAGGGCTTTGTTTTTGGTTTGTTGTATTTTTTTGTATTTTTTTTTATCTAAGAATTGTTATTGTGTATGTTGTGTTATGTGTTGTCTGTGAGTGCGTGTTGTTGTTGTTATGTTGAGTTGTGTTGTGTTATGAAATTACTGTTTGTTGTGAGATTTAATGTATTAAAATGGCTATGATTGTTATGAGGGGAGTCTATGTTTGCCTTCTGACACCACTATAAAAAAATAAAGTATTCGCTGGTCTATCTTATTGGTAATGGAAACTTTATTTTTTTTATAGTATATAAGAAAAATCTAACCAAGTTAATAGAACAAAGAGCTTGTTCGGTGGACTTGTTAAAATTGTAAAAAAAATGAATAACTTTAACAAATACAATAATGTAAGAATCTTGTTTACAACAATTAACTTCTTTTTATTCACTAAACAATCACTCACAATTGATATCATATGTTGTCACCAAAGTTAGTAAAATAATAAATGTCAGACAAAATAGAATAATTCTCAGATATATTCGGTTTTCTCGGAATAGTTGTCGACAATCAGCGATAATAAGTTACTTTCAATTAGATATAATTTAATTAATTTGTGTATTGATTTTTTTAAATTCAAATTCAAACCTTGAAATTTAATAATCGTATTCCCAAGTAGATAATAAATAATATTATGAATGAATGGCTGGCTTTTGGTTTTACGAGATCGGAGAAACAACGAATTTGCTCCTTCTCTTTTTCTTCTTATCCTTCTTCTTCTTTCTTTCTTTCTTTTAAAAATTACAAAATCAAGACAAACGTAATTGTAATAATATTGTCGTTATATAACTTTGGACTTGCATAAAAAAATTAAAAAAATATATAAAAAGATAGACAAAAAGACTAGGCGCAATAATAAGAATTACGAAAAAACAAAAAAAATCATCAAATAATGTACAAAAAGAAATGACGAAGTGTTTACATAAAAAAATATGCGAGAGGTTTTCAGTAGACTATTACAGGAAAAAATGTTGGTAGAAATAGAATTCATATTAAACGGTACAATTCAAGCAACTACAGGAATATCTTCAGCCGAGATAATCTTCGAAAGAAAACTCAGACATTGGTGGAAGAACACAACTGAAGGAAAAATTGGAGAAAAAGAAAATAAAAATACAATTGAAACAAAGCGAATATTTCAGGTCGGAGATAAAGTATTGATAAAGAAAGTTAACCCATCAAAAGATGATGACCGCTATATGGAACCAGCTAAAATTATAAAGCAAAGATACAAAGGAAGTTTAAGATACAACTAGATGACGACAGGATTTTGATCAGAAATGAAAAATGGTTTAAGCCATTTAAACCGAGGGGATGTGAGGAATATTTTAAATTGTTTGAATGTGTAAATGTAGTGATGTTGTATGTTGATTTAAGTATGTTGAATTTAGAATGGTGATTCTCCCACCCAGATGGAAATTGGTATTTTTTATTTAAATTTAAAGTGATTGTCTATTCGAACATAATTAAAATAATCATTTTATAAGTTCATATTTTTTTAATTTAACAATTAAATTTAAGTTTAATATTTTTAAGTAAAATTTAAATTAAATGCATTTTTAATAATTTGATGACATTTTTATTATTTTGGGATTTATTGAGAAATGGTAAAAATTATTATTATTTAATTAATATTTTTTAGAAGTTAAATATTTTAAAAAATGACTTAAAAATTGTTCGAATAATCATGATTAAAAATAGAAATAAGAAAACCAATTAGAACTATGGCAAACGATTAAAGACCTTCTGAGAGTCTTAATGACTCTAAAAGTGATTGTAATAAAAATTCAAGCGAGACTTGTCTAAATGTTCTTAATAGTCCCGAAAATCCACGTGTTAATTTTTTTATTATTCAGGAAATTGATACCCATAAAAATCACATACACCACTGTATATTATTTATGTTTAATCTTGGCAAAAAGGCGTCGCAAACGAAGGATGAAATTTACCAAGCATATGGTACAGGTTCTGTTGGCCTTACAATGATCAAAGAATCGTATACCAAGTTCAAGAAGAGCGAATTCAACCTGGAGGACCAGCCACAAAATGGTAGACTAAAAGAAATGAAGGACGACGGGCTTCTGGTTCTCTTAAGAGAGGATGATTGTCAATCAACCCCTGAACTGGCCAAGTTTGTCAACGATAACCAGTTGACAGTCCTACGGCGTCTGTAAGTTCTAGGAAAGGTATAGAAAGCAACAAGATGGGTCCCACATGCTCTCTCTTCCAGAAACAAGGACGATAGAATGAATATCGCTATGGCTCACCTCACCAGCAATCGAAGAAAATCGTTTTTATGGAAAATCGTCACTGGGGATGAGAAATGAGTGTGTTATGATAACCCAAAACGAAAGAGGCAATGGATAGACCCCGGAACTCCATTAATATTCATGGCAGGAAATTCCATCCGTGTATGTGTTGTGATATGAACGGCCTTCTTTATTATGAGCTGTTGGATCCCGGGCAAACAGTTATCACATAGCGCTATTGTGATCAGCTATCTAAGCTGAACGAAAAAATCAGCGAGTTAAGGAAATATGTGGGCCAAAGTGGACCCAATGGCATACTGCTGCATGATAACGCTAGACCCGATGTTGCGTTGGTGACGAAAAATATTATTTTACCGCTTGGATGGAAGGTTCTACCGCATCTACCTTATTTACCGGACTTGACTCCAACAGATTTTCATATATTTCCGTCTCTCCTACATTATCTCTCTGGACAACATTTCAAGAAGTGCATAGATGACTTCATTGATTCGAAAGATGAAGACTTTTTCACCAAAGACATCTTTTTTATTGCCAAAAAGATGGCAAAAGACCATAGATGCTAATGGTGAATACTTTGAAGATTAATAGTACGCCACTTTGCTTCAAAAAATAAATAGCTTTTATTTTATGCTCAAATTGTATGACGCATTCTGAATCAACGAATGAGTCGTCATCAACTGACTTTGCATCATATTAATGCTAATTTTCGTTTAAACTTTAAGAAATATTGGTACATTTTCGTAATTTTCGAACAAAATTTTCATTTCTCTATTCAGATTTTGATGAATCAACGATACTTCTTGTAAGCAACTTAAACATCACTTTAAACATTAATATTCGGACTCTTGTTGAACCGATCGCGATCTCATCGCCACTCTTCTCGCCTATCCCTCATCATCACAATTAGCAAAATTGACCGAATACTCGAAGAAAAACGGTAGCATATTTAGGGAGGACGAATGGTAACTGGCAAAGTTACTCATGGTCAGCACCATTTCGACAATCTCAGACTCATTCCCCGTGAAATATTCCCGTAGGGTGGATCGAGCACCTTGAGTTGGGCAAAAACGGACAGAGAATGTAAATAATAAACAACTAACAAATCTTTAATAAAATGGAAAAATTTTAATTCAGTTTTATTCTCAAAAAATTAAAAACTAATTTATTAAAAATAATTTTTATTTATTTTAAATAATTTATTTATAAAGAGACTTATTGAATATTTTTGTTGCTTGTTCGATGCATAATTGAACAAAACATTTGAAAAATAAAATTAATTATTAATCGAATTCTTTTTCTCTTAAAAAATATTTCTTTTACCAATTTTATTTTTTCAATTGTTTTTTAGTTGTTTTAATCACTCAATTTTACTTACACAATCGCGTTTTTGTGATTTATTAAAACAGAATTTCTGGTTTCAAATAAATTATTTACAAAAACAACATTTAATTTTACAAAGAAATTTTTAATTTATAAATAAATTTTAGAAAATAATTGTAGAGTTTTAATTATTTTAATCTTTTTTCAAATTATTTTAAAATAAATATAAAACTTCTTTCTGAAAATAAACACTTTTTTAACACAAAACTCGAAATATTTTTCACTTTTATTTAAATTTACGTTATAAAAATGCATTATTTATGTTTATTTGTCTACTTATAATTATGTAAGTAGTAAATTTTAATAATTTAAAAATTTTGATTAATAACATTTAATTGATTGTCAATAATCTAAGGATATTTATATTTATTATATATATATATGCATTACACATATAAGTATATAATAATAATAAAAATAATAATAATGATAATTATAGAAGCATCTTAATTTTACTAATAAATATATATATGTTTGGCAATTTATTAATTTATTATTATAATTTATTAATTTAAACAATTTATTAAATGTAAGGACAGTTAAAATCATGTGTCGGTTAAACTTACAAATATTTTTATTTCTATTTACCTTGAAGCAGTCCACTCCATCCTCCATGGTAGCGAAATTAAATCAAATAAATTAAATTATATTTTACCTTAAGGGAAGATTTCGATTTTTTAATCTTTCCATTATTTATTTATTATAACTTATGGTTATGTTTATTTGATTTATATTTTAGATTGGAAAATAATAAAATAAAAACTGTATATCTTCAATAACTAATTAAAAAACATATTACTTTAAATATATTTTCGATAAAGTCGAGCTTTGATGCGTACGACAAACGCAAAAGATATCAAAACAATTATTATATTTCAGACCCCGCTAATTTTTATGATATTTTTCGGAAAAATAGCTTATAAGGATTATTGAGAACATTTAAACAAGTCGCGTTTGAATCTTTATTACAATCACATTTGGAGTCATTATGACTCTCAGAAAGTCTTTCATCGTTTGCCATCGTTCTAATTGGTTTTCTTATTTCTGTTGTTAATCATGATTATTCGAACAAGTTTTTCTAAATTATTTTTTAAAATATTTAACCTCTAAAAATATTAATTTAAAAATAATAAGTTTTACCATTTCTCAATAATTCTTAAAATAATAAAAATGTCATCAAATTATTAAAAATGCATTTAATTTAAATTTTGCTAAAAATTATTAAACTTAATTTTAATTGTGAAATTACAAATATGAACTTATCAAATGATTATTTTAATTATGTTCGAATAGTCAATCACTTTAAACTTAATAAAAAATACCAATTTCCATCTGGGTGCGAGAATCACCATTCTAAATTCAACATACTTAAATCAACATACCGCATCACTACATTTACACATTCAAACAATTTAAAATATTCCTCACAAGGACATTCAAAGATCACTGGGGCTCACTAATATGTTAAATAAAAAGATAAATTTGACTCATTTTAGGTAAGAGTGTGCTCATCTCCCTGAATGGATCAAAATACAAGGAAGATTTAGAGTTTCTTAATTCGTTACCAGCTAGAGAAAGATGATTGGAAATAAAAAGTGTTTTAATAACCGATAAATTTAAAAAATAATGGCAATTTTTTATAAAACAAAAGATACGTCATTTCCTTAAAAGAATTAATGTTCATGTTTTTTTATTTCCTCATTTATGACGAAAAAAGCATGTAGACCTATTAGAAACCTTATACGAAATCTAAATTCGAATTAAATATTTTATTTTATAAGTTATTAAACAGTATCGAAAGGCAAACATTGAATAAAAAATAAAATAACAAATATTAACGATATACAGGGTGTCCCACAGGGTATGCCTTCGCTAATTTTGATGTTAAATTGAAGGTCTATACATTGTATATTGACTAATAAAATTTTTTTAAAATCTAGCATCATATAACAAATTACGTAATAAAGTTTTTTAAATAATTTTGGAAAAACAAATTTAAATTATGACTCATTTTATAGATTAGTCAATTTTAAACAACTATTTTGAAGTAAACATATACCATAAAATGAACAGTAATAAAGTAACTAAGTACATATTGTTGAAGATGCGGCCTCAAAGAAAGTGCGCTAAAAACGAAAAATCTGACAGTTAGATGGTACAAGGTCTGGATTATAAGCTAAGTGTAGAAGACGTTGAATGGCGTCAAGATTTTTTTAAACTTTCCTTGGTTTGCATTGTGGCAAGTAGTTTTGCGTTGTCTTGCTACAGAAGAACGCAATTTTAATTAACGAAAAGGATTATTTCCTTCAAAGCGCAAAATACATATAATCAGTTTAGGAGCAATTTGGGTAGGCTTAGATATTTTAATCATTTGGAAGTAGCTCAAAGTTAATTAGGCCTCGAAATTCCAACAGACGCACAAACGTGTCTTGTTTAAGAATCAATCCCCTTTGCTACTGGTTCCAGTATTTTTATCAGATCCAAACACTAATGTTTTTCCATTCTTTTTATTAGCTTATATATATATATATA
>MQRK01237968.1:0-11461 GCA_001938485.1 Girardia tigrina | reverse complement strand
GTCTGTGTCCAATATAAATTCTTTATCGAAGTCTGGATACGCCAAGATTGGAGTTTGAACCATTCTTTCTTTTAATCTCTGAAAAGCTTCGTCACATTCTTTTGTCCATATTATTTTCTCATCCTTGTTTTTACCACACATGCATTCTAAAAGTTTCGAATATCTTGCATAATCTTTTATGAATTTCTTGTAATAATTTGTCAAACCCAAGAAACTCCTTAGATGTTTAATATATGATGGGTTTTGAAACTTGTTAATCGCATCAATCTTTGTTTCATCAGTTTCTATACCATCTTTACTTATTACATAACCCCAAAACTTGGTCTTTTCTACTAGAAATTGAAATTTCTCTGGATTTATCCTCGAAACTGATTTTTTGATTTTTTGAAACACATTCTTTATTCTTTGTAGATGTTCGTTCTTATCTTTAGAAAATATCAAGATATCGTCTAGATATACGACTGCTTCCTTCTAGTTCAATTCCCCAAGTATTTTCCCCATTAGTTCTTGAAAGGTTGCCGGATTCTTCATCAAGTTCAACTTGATAGTATGCGTTTCCCAAGTCAATTGTAGTGAAATACTTGGTACCATTCAATGTATTCAACATATCATTCACATTTGGCATAGGGAATGCTCGTCTGAGAGTAACTTTATTTAATTGTCGAAAATCCATGCACACTCGTATTTCTTGTTTCTCTTTCTTCCAGACGCATACCAATGGAAAGTTCCATGGTGAACTACAATTTTCGATTATATCATTTTCTTCAAAATTTTAATAACTTCGTCTAATTTTTCATCAAAATGTCTTGGTTGTCTATACGGCTTTACTAATACCGGTTCACCATTAGTTTCTATTTTGTGTTTTGTCAATGATGTTTTCCCAATATCCCATTTATCTGCCATGAATATCGACTTAAACTTTTTCATAATGTTCATTAACTGATCATCGACCTTACCTCCGTATAGGTCCGTTATCCTTTTCAATCTGTTTTCATCGGATAGGCTATCCCTTATCATAAATACATCACTATTTTGTATTGATTTCTTAATCAGCTTTATCCCAAAATTATTCAAAAAGTTCACTCCTGCTATTATTTCTGGGTTCATTCCTTTGACAACATAGAATTTTATATTCTTTTGGTTCCCTTCAATTTTAATCTTCAAGAGTACTGTTCCATAATTTATTAATTCCGAAGCATTTGCGCATGCTAAACGTCTTCGCCATTCTCTAATCCTAATATTTGGTATGTTTTTAATTAAACTTAATTCAATCACATTTACTCTAGCACCGGTGTCTAAAAGACAGTGTACTTCTCTTTCTTTAATGTAAAAATTTATACTTGGTTTACCATCCAGTTTGTCATATTTAATGTTAAGCTTTGTTATTTTTAAAATTTCTTCATTCTTCGTTTTGCTTCTTTTTTCTTCCATTTTACTACTAAAACAGTTTCCTTCACATTCTTCTTTTCAACAATCTAATTTAAAAACTTCGAGGGGGTTATTTCCAGTCATAAAATTACATATACAATCACATACACATTCACATACACAATCACACAAACCATTATACTTATTTTTATCACTTAATGAAGCACATTGATAATCTCTCCTTGCGATCGTGCCTCCTCGTTTCCCTGATTATTTTCATACCATTGTCTCTTATCTGGGAAGACCCTTTTAGTTAACTTTCCTTGATTTAATCTAGTATTCGCTGTCGTCATTGCATTCATCGATTTCCGCAACTGGGTATTGATGATTTTGAGGTCTATTATGGTATCCTGCATTATTTTTTTTCTTCCAATCGCTGTTTCTACTGTGCTGATCTCTTTCCTTAAATTTATTCTTGATGAGATAACATTGAGTTCTATAATGGCCATTTCTGTTGCAGTGAGTACACTTCACACTTTGGTAATCTATTCTTATGTGGCCTTCTTCTTGACAGATATACCATTTTACAGTTCTGTAATAATTGTTTTTCGGTTTGAATCCATTATTTCCTTGGTTCCTATTGTTGTGTTCGTAATGTCTATGCGGGGTTCTTTCATTGTGTACACTTTTCCGTCTAGTTACAGTGTTCCAATTATCTTATTTATTTACCGTCGTATATGCTGCCACTGTTTCCGCACTTTCCATTTTACGTAGTTCATACATATTGGTAACTACGCTTTTTATATAATTTTTTTCAGTTGTTCCCCTCAGTTTTAATTCTTTTTTGATTTCATAACTGTCAACCATATTTAAACCGGCAAGGTTGAGTAGTTCTTTTTTATACAATTTTTCTTTTGTTAGTATATTCACAAGTCCTTCTGCTTTTTTGTATGTTTCTTCTGGATTGGATGATCCCCACCATAAGTTTACCAACTCCTTCATTGTATCCAGAATTGATTTTTCTTTAGTAAAATGCAGCCTTCAATTTTTCTTTCTAATTTTTACCGTCCATCTCTGAATATTTTCGTTGTCACATGAGCACATTAATATTTAAAAAAAACAAATGGACGAGATCCAACAGATGTTACGAACAAAGGTTGAGTTTGAATAATTTTGCAAAAATAGATTCTTCAAATTTTTGGATTTTAAGGCGAAAGTTCAATAACCGATTCTCGAGATGATTTATTTGTAGGAAAAAATTGAAAACCAACAATGACAAGGAGAGAATAAAAGTAAAAAATATACATTTCTTATTATTTAATTCTTCGATAATCCTAATTTAAATATCGTTTTTTATACATTATATTTTTTAAATTTTAATTTATAAATAATTATAATTATTATAATTTGAATATATTAATTATTTATCCTTTTTCTACGTACTGGAGTGGCGTCATAAATTTAGGCCTTTCATTATCGACTGTTAAAGGATAAGAAAAATATAAGTATAAATATAAATATAAATATAAATATAAATATAACTTTTTTAATATTTTAATTATATATAATGAGAAATATAAATATCAAGTTTAATCACATTTTATGAAAAGATAAAAGTTTTCCATTTCAAAGGGAAAGATTAATTAATAAAAATAAATCAACAAAAGAGTAATAAACCAAAATTTCTGTCACAAATCAATTTGTAAAAATAATTGTGGAAATTTATTTATTCATCTTGGAGAGAATAAAAAATTAAAAACGGTTTCTATAGAAATCGCCATTGTGATTTTAGACCCTATTTAAAATGTTGTCTAATTAATCATATTAATTACAATTTATTTATTTAAGCTAATTTTCATTTAAAATAAATGATGAGAGTAGATTCGCAAATTAAAACAAACCTCCAGTCACATCCTTTTTAATAAATTAATAAATAAATTAATTAAATTGGTAGAAGATGTTAAGTTCTCATAATAATTAATAAATTTTAAAAAAAATAAAAAATAATACACGTCATGTCAGATAATTTTAGAATGAATTGAATTTAATAAAATACTTAATATTCACTTATATATTATTATTTAATTTTTTATGTCACATTTAAATAATTAAATTAAACGCCATGTGCAGTTTTTATTTTTTTTTAATGTTTTTATTTTTAATTTTAAAAAAAATATTTTTATGATTAATTTATATTCCATTTTAATAAAAGTGTATTTTTTAATTGTTTATAAGGAAATCAATTTAATTGGAATTTTATTTCTCTATAATTACTGCAATTTTACAAAAAGATTTTAATTCATGGAAAATACTAAAAAAGTGTTTTTTATGGAAAATTATAAGTTTAGATAAGACAATTGAAAAAAATTAACAAAAATCAATCTGTTTAATGATAATCTAATTTTACATACAAATATACTAGTTTTATAAATATATTACAAAATAAAAATATACGTAGTTCATTCGAATTCCTCGGACTAACAATGATTATAGTACCTAAGAATATGTATTAATCACTTTTCTATGTATCCGCCATCAACCGATATAAACTTTCTTTAACGTGGTGCTAACAGTCCGTCATATACTTAAATGAGGAAAGTGAAATCTTTCTTAGCAAACTAGTTATCAATGAATCTGTGAACGTCATCAACATCAGAGAAATATATCCCACTGATATTTTTTCAGGTACTTTTATAAATACTAATCTAAAAGCGATCCTGTTCGTGGTTTCAGTAGTGAAAGATCCTTTCTAAGATATCAGAGTCTTTATCAACCCAGCAAAACAATTTATCTGTTCCCTCGTTTGATATAGAAATTTTAAAACGGTGGAATACTGCCATGATATCACAAAAGGCAAGATTTAATATTTCATCTTGAGTTTCAACATATCGAACGAATTCAATAAAATCGACGATATCATTCTTGTTTATGTCAGCATTTTCCAAAAATAGTTCGGTTAAATCTTGGAGATTTTTATTATTTTCCACGGTGGAGAATGATTGCAGATTGATCAATCTTTCTCTCTTCCATTTACAAATGGAATAGTTTACCTTGCTTCGTGCGGCTCTCCAGCACTGCAGAATTTCTGCGGAAGGGTGCAATATCCATTTCTTTCTGTGGTGACTCCTTTCGTTTATGAGATGACTTAGTTCAGTTCTGTGACTATATAACCAGTTTGCCTTTAGAGATGTCCTTTTGACCTTCCGGTACTTTTCAAGTAGTGCTTTAATAACTTTCACTGTGTTTTCCCATTCTGGTTCTGCTTCCCCAATGGTTCGCTGAAGCTTGGACGACAAATTTTCGTGGTCACGAGTTACAAGATCTCTCTAAATGCTTTTAGGCAATTCTTTTTTCGGCTTCCATGTCGTACTAGCTGTCTAATATCTTTTTGTTTTTAGATATAAGACTACGCAATCGTGATCGGATCCACAGTCATAAAGATGCTTACATCCTTAGATAGATTTGTTCTATGGGGGGTCAAATTTTAAAACTTCTACTGGATAGAATTTTTTTAAAAATAGCAATTTATTTATTTATTTATTTTCCTTCTCATCAATTTCGAAATCATAAAAACATAAATCACATTACTAAACCAAAGCTTACACAATGAACAACATTAAAAAGAAAATATTCAAATTGATCTCTCTACTGTACAAGTAGTAGCTGGAAGTGTCAATGCCAAAGTAAAGGCCAAAGAAACAGAATGATAAAATACTGACGAAGGTCGACGAAATCTAAGAAAATCAGATTTTGAATGTCATTTATGGGTTTATCGTTCCAATATGCAAACAAAAATTTAGCATCTACTGTGAAATTTAATTTACTATTTAAATTTTTTTTTCTTACACATTTAATTTTTTCCAGAGTGGGGGCATTTGCACCTCCCTTGTCCCCCCCCTATCGAGGTGCATATGTCTCCACCGTTTTTTTCATCTAGTCACGGAAAACGATATGTGAGACCGTTTATCCACTCCTGCGCATTCAGCTCTCAGAAAGTGACTTGAAGTCAGTTTAGCACTTTCTTTGATATCATAATTTACCATCAGAAGCAGCCTACCATTTAACCGCCTTTCTATCTCGATTTTAACAGAAATAAATTTCTCATGATTGATATCCGCCTCACCGACAATCAATTTCATTAATCTTTTTGCTTCTCTGATCATTACTTTGTAAGCCTCCAAAGTGCGGAGTACCTAGAGGCTTAAATATTCATTCGACATAAACTTATGAGTTGCTCAGCAGACAATAAATCGATAGAACACTCTTGCAAATGAATCGGTGTTAAGTCTAAAAGAAACTGTAAGATGTAAAGCTCTGCTATCTAAACATGTAAAAAGACATAAATATCTTTTTTAATGTCTTAGAAATGTAAGAAATAGACCAACCTACGGCTGTCCTCATAAATTCAGTTAAAGTCTCTTCTGCTTGAAAGGTAGGTAGAGTTTAAGCTTATATTTATATTAAGATTTAAAATCTATCAGTGTTCTGTCATTTTACTTCCACCAACATTACAACTGTATATTTGTATTCTCTAACAGAGAGTACCACACGAATGTTTCTTGATCAATTTCCACTGATGTTCCTGGTATCTCCGGGTCAAAACGACAGTCCGAGCACGTTTTAATAGAGTAATCCAATCGCATACTGCTGTTTTGCAAGACAATGAGTTCCGAAAATAATTTTTATTTCCTGTCTCTCGGTAGAAGAAAAAGTTTCATTACTCTACGGTACTCAATGGGATTCCTTGGAGAAAAGAACGAAATGAGTTAAATATTGATTAACTGTGAGTAAAACATACACAATATAATATATTAAAATACATTTGATTTTCATCACCTATATAAATTATAATTTAACCCTAAAAATTTTCAAAAAAATATGTTGCATCTTCCTTATAATTAACGGTCTAGCCACGTAAATTCTAATTAATATTATTTAATTCATTTATATTAAATAAATCAAATTTGTGAAAACCGAGAATAAAAGAGAAAAAATCTTTTAATTAGTCAACTTAATACTTAAATTGAGACATTAAACATTTACAAAAAAGATAATATAATTGAAAAATATTCTTATTAATTATTGATTCAGGGGGCCCTAGAAGTGACCCTATGAGTATTTTGCAAACATAATTCTGCGAAATAAACTATGTAATTTTCGAAGAAGATGTTATTCGAAGTCTAAAACCATTGTTAAAATGGAGCACTCAGACTCCTTGTTCACAGTACACAATCAATTTTACTAAATCAAATTATCCATTAAAATATAAAATTAATATTTATATAATTTATTGTAAAAAAAATTCAAGAAAACCAAAAAGACATTTACAACAAAATGATATTTTTTCTATTGTGTAGACGACATGAAATAAAATTAAATTAAATTATATAAATACAATTTTAAAATTAAAAAAAATAATTAAAATAAATAAAGTCTGTTAAATTAATTATACTAAAACATAAAATATTATTTAATAATTACATTAATAAAAAATACAAAAATGGAGACTTCTTTTTTCCATTTTTATTCTTTTTACTCATCTTTTTCTTTACACGTGATTCTAACTCGAAATATTTTTTTTTACATTTATAAAAATTTTCTTCTAATGTTTTATCAAATATTTGTTGTTCTCCTTCAACTCAAATAACGAAAACATGATTCCCTAATCCATTGGTCGCACGGGAGAGATTGATAATGTTTTCATGATTTATTTCTATTTAACTCTTACATTTTTCTTCAATCAAAATTGTTTCCTTTCTTTATTATTAGTATATTCTTCCTTTTCTGTATTCTATGTTTACATGAATCATAATGAGGATGATGATTTTTTATAGCGTACTTTGTTTCAGTAAATTTTCCTATATTTAGTTTATGTCATGCTTAATGCATTGTGATCGTCTGCTTTTTTTCCATGTCTATTTTTCGAAAATATTTTTTACAACAAAACTATCATCAAAAAAAACATTTTCAAGTAATGAATATTCTCGTATTATCTTTACTTTTAGATTTTAATTCCCTTTTACTTGCACGAGACTTTGGTAAACAAATGGTTTTTGCTATGAGATTAAAAATAAAACATTGAATTTATTAATGCTAATTTCGATACACAATCTTTTGTAAATTTTGTAAATTTATTTTTCTTGTATAATATTATTTATATTTATTATTTTTTCTTTAATAGAATTATTTGTGGGAATAATTAATAAGGCTTAAATAAGACAATTAGTTTTATCAATTTGTCTTTAGACCTTTACTCGCTTCTATAAAGAAAATATTCATTTTTATATAGAAATTATTACTTTTTAGAGAATAGTTAAAAACAGAAAAGTTAAATTTATACTTAGTATAAAAAACATTAAATTCTTGAAACTTGAACACGTCGAAACAAATTAAGAATATTTTTTTAATAATTTTTCACTCAATCAAGGATAAATTGTTATACTTATTTCTAAATGAAAAATTTAGGTAAGTAAATAAAACATAAACGTAAATAAAACAAGGAAAGGATCCGCCGTGTATGACTGAAAAGCTAAATGTTCATATTTGAAAATTTCTCTTGTATTCATAAATTTTTAAAATTTGAAAATTTAAAAATATTTTTAATCTTAATATTCCAGAATAAATGATATATAAATATAACGGATATCGCCAATTAGTATCACCGACCTGTATAGTATCACGACCCAAATAATATCACCAATTTAAAAAATTTTTCGTGATACTATTTGGCGATATCCGTTATATATATTTAGTAATTTTTTACCCGACACAACGGCCCATGAAAAAATATCAGAAAAAAATTAATTTTAAAAACTTTCGATGAAGATAATCAAATTTAATATTAAAAGTAAGCACGTTGGAGTTTCATTTGTTAGATGAAATTATTTTGCTCTTTTTATTGTAGTAAATATTTAAAATTTTTACTAATTAGTATGATTTACGAATTAGTAATGATTAAAAATTATTATCTTATTAAAAAAATTATTACCAAATTTAACCAAATTTGGACTGAATATTATTCAGACTCTCATAAATACTGTGTTAAAATTTCAAAGTATAAAAAAAGTAAAATTTTGTTACATTAAAGTATTGAAATTTTAAAAGTGCAGCGAATTCAAATCAAGTGGTTATTAACAATGGAACCAAATAAATGTTACCAACGTTTTTTTGTTCTAACTCAAAGTAAAAGAGGATTCTCTGCTTCAGAAATTCTTCAGCAACTTCAGCAGGCATGGGAAGACGCAAATCACCCTGCACTGAAAACTATTCAACAATGGTTGACTGATTTTAAGAAAGAAAAGCGGACGTCCTTCGACGATTCATCAAGAAGTCGCAGGCCGTCATTAATAGACGATGAAAAGATTAAAGCAGTCAAAGAAGTGATTGTTGAAGCTCCAAATGCGTCTTTGCGTTATATTGAAAATGAACTTTCTTTAGGGCAAAAATACAGTCCACAAACTTTTGCTTGAAAAACTTCATTACAAAAAAAGTTTACTCTGTCTGGGTCCCTCACGAACTTTCTGATGCTAATAAACAACAACGCATTAACACTGCAAAGCATATATGCCATGTAATTTCACAGATGGGTGATGAAGCATATTTCAACATAGCGATCGAGGATGAGACATAGGTCTTTTTCCAAGAGGAAAGAAAGAAGATCACAAAGTTTGGATTCCTTCTAATGCTGTTCCACCAAAAGTGATAAAACCATCGCCAGTGACTGATAAAAAATCTCTTGTTTTCGTAACCTTTACCTGCAACAAACGTTTTAATGTAAAAGCACTGCCATATGGTACCAAGATTGATTCCGAGGCGTATGTGAACTTTGTTCATGACACCGGTGAAAATTGGCGGAAACTTAGATCTAACAGCATCAAGCTAAAGGAACTTAAGTGATGGCATGATAATGCAAGACCTCATTCTAGCAAAGAAACAACTCTTCTTTTTGAAAAAAGAAAAATTAATAAAAATATCAATCGCCTTATAGTACAGATTTTAATCTGTGTGACAGATTCTTGTTTTCAAAAATGAAGAAAAGTTTTAAAAATCACATGAAGAAATTGAAGAAGCTTGTAAATTCTATTTTAATTCTTTATCAACAGAAACATTAAAAAATCAACTAGATAAACTTTTTAACTATTGTCAGTTGGTTATTGACAACAATGGTGAATATGTTGTTGCTTAAGAAATTTTTAAAATATTTTTTTAAATAAATTTTTAAATTCGCTGCATCTAATTTTTTTTGTTGGTTAATAATATTATTTTTTTGGTAAGTTTCAAATTTTTTGCTTTGAAATTTTAACACAGTATTTATGACAGTCTGAATAATATTCAGTCCAAATTTGGTTAAATTTGGTAAAATATTAGTGTGTTTTTAAGGCTTCCTGAGGGCTTTTGGGACAGCCTAAGTATATATATATATATACTAGTGACGTTTTAGGAAAATATTGTTTCTTTGAGATTAAAAATAAGGCATTTAATCTATTAATATAAATGTATTTACTCAATCATCAACTCAACTTTGAAATTTTGTAAATTTATGTCTTGAATATTATCATTTATATTTATTTTATTTTTTCTGTAATAGAATTATTCTTGTGAATAATTAATAAGGCTTAAGAAAGACAAGAACATTAGGACTAATTATTTTTATAAATTTGTCTTTATTGTTGTATAAAAAACTTGGATTTGCAATAATAGTTTAATGAATGATCGTATTTTAAATATTATTTTATATTTTATTCTCCTTGATTAATCTAGTTTTTAAGACATTCGCATTCATTGTAATGAAGATCTCACTTCTCATTGCAATATAAATGTTACAAAGTTATATTTACAAATTGCGTCACTCCTGACTTAACTTATTCCACAATAATTTTAGGAAGGTCAAGCAGAATCGGAAGACTTTTAAAAGGCAGAAATACTGGAAATTATATTTTAATATTATTATTTTTTCACTTGATACTAGAGTAAGAAGAGTTTCCTCGGAGCACAATGGAAACCAGTATTGCATATCCATAGCATTAATAATGTATGATCAATTTATTGTGTATAGCAAAACTTTTCAATTGAAAAAAATGTTAAAATGTATCATTTCTATCGTTTTTTATTCTTTCAAAGTTTGTTTCAGTCTCGAATTTGGAGACATTTGAAAGAAAGATTTCCAAAATCCTTCCGTTGATAAACACAAAAAAAATCAGTAACGACATTCTCGTAATAATTCCATTGAGGATTCGATATGTATCAAACGTTTTACAATAAATATTAGCTATAAAATTCTCAAATACAATTGAATTTATTTAATTATTAAAGTACAATGTTCAGTCAAATGTTTGTGGCAATTTTTTATGACTTATTTAATTATTTTTATTGAAAGATAGGATATTTTGTACGGGTTATAAACTTTACGTAAATTGTCTCCGTCTTTAATCTATTACTTTTTTTATCATTTATTTCTGTTCATATTAAAGGGCGCCTGAAATTCTCGAAATGTATTGTTTTTCAAAATTATATCTTTTGCTAATTGAAGTTTTCCTTTAAATAAACCTTTTGCTAAGTTGAATAAGTTTTGATTATTTAATTTGTAATATCACATTTATAATTAAATAATTTCAAATGATAATTTATTAGGGATACCCAAATGTTATGTCGTTTTTTTTGATATATTTTTCTAAATCGTTTAACTGCCGCCTACATTATTTTGACTCTACCATTTTTATTTATTAATTTCAGTTAGTGTATTAACTTTGATTTGTGCCTATTTTTAGATAAAATGTCATATTATTTTATTGATGAAATAGACAAATTGGATGAGTCACATTTGCGTCATTGTATACTTTTTCAATTTGACCGCGGTTTAAAGGCAACAGAGGCCACCTATGGCATAAATAAAGTATATCCGAAATCTCTGACTNTGCGCAAATGTCAGCGATGGTTTGCCAAATTCAAGGGAGGCAAGAAAGATTTAGAAGATGATTCCTGTGAGAAGTGGTTGCAACGTCTATATCCGAATTCATTTTTTTAAACACCAAAATTTTATTAATATAACAATTCACATTTCTAAAACAAATTTTCCTGTTAATTTAATTTAATT
>MQRK01237967.1:23194-35491 GCA_001938485.1 Girardia tigrina | reverse complement strand
GGTGGGACCGAAGCCCCATTTTCTCCCTACTATTATTTGATGAAAAATGAATTTTTACCTTTCGTTTTATCAAAAAGGGATTAATTTGATGTTAGTTAAATGCGATTGATTTTTTTATGATATATTTGCAAATGTTTTTGATCGATTAATTTGTTACGTTTAAATCGGAAATTTTGGGAAATAAATATTTTTGAATTGTTCCTTTAATTTCAAGACAAATATTAAATTTTAATCTTAAATTTATTTAAACAATATGTCTGAAGTTTTTAAATGCTGAGATTTGTTAAAATTTACAAATAATGCGTTCCACACGAAAAAGAAGTATAAGTCATGTGGCGACTCAAAATTTCATCGGAAGTGTTCTGTGTTCGGGTGTAATCTCGGTTGAATACCGCGTCGGTTCGGTGGGTGCCTGAATTACTTGGAAACCGTTCTTTAAGTTCCTTTCGACTTGTTCAGTCCCAGAATTCGGCCCCTCACGGGGTTCGCATGTCTCATGAAATAGCTGGGATGATCCGTTTGCTTCAGTTTTTAATTCGTCGTACGAAATCGAAATTGTCTGCAGCGTTTCGTGAAGTGGCCCCAACGCCATTGTTAAAATATTCAATTTAGAAGTCGAGCACTTTTTAAAATTATATTTATTTAGTAAAACAAAATTACAAAATTAAATTATTTATTAACATTTTTATCACTTTTTTGTTGATTTAGGGATTGTTGATCTGGTTTCGTTTTGGTGGACTTGAGTGTAGGGCGCAATAGGAAATATAACTCTATCGTGCTCTCTCATATTTCGATGCTTCGATAAAAAAGGCGTCGTGGCGCACAAAGTTTCTAATGACTTGTGGTAATCAAATTGAAGTTTACGAAGAACGATTTTCCAATCTGTTATATGTTCCGGATGAAGTGATTGGAAATGCCAGATCGATTGAAGCATATTTATTGGTAGCGAATCGGGGTACAGACCTTCCTATAAGTGTTTTAAATTGCCATAGACTCAAGTGTTGACTCTAAACGACAACGAATTGTCGCACATTGCCAAAAGTATTTGTAACTTTTATCACTTAGTTGAGCTAGATTTAGAACGTCAAATATGATAAAGTTCTAACTAAACAATTTATCGCCTAGTTGTTAAGTCAAATATTTATATTCGAAAGTTATCTCGGAACCATTTGATCCGTATAAGTTCAGTTTTTTTATAAGTATCAAGGGTGTCTAAAGAATTTAAAACGGTAGAACTATAAAGTATTTATAGTTACTCGTATTGCCATTTGACTGCTGTGTATCATCTATGTTGTTGGTGAAATGATCATTGGCACCAGCATCGTCATCAACATCGTCATAAACATCAGCATCGAAATTGACATTAGCATTGGGATCAACTTCAGCAGGTGCAATAGGGACTAATAATAATATATTAAATATAGGCAATTACTCGTGTTGCCATTTGACTACTGTGTGGTGTCTATGTTGTTGGTGAAATCATCATTGGCACCAGCATCGTCATGAACATCAGCATCGAAATTGATGACAACAGGGACATCACTCCTTACAATTCCATATTCGGTTGAGATCCCCTGGGTCCAGCAAGAGCATCTTCATCGATTTCAGTGCTAATTAAAATATAATTATTAATAATTTATTCTTATAAATAATAAAATAATATAATTCAATTGAAAAAATCAATAAATTAAATAATAATCTAAAAAAATAATAATTATAAAATTAATCAAAAATAGATATTAATTTACAAATTATTTAATTATTATCAAAATTTTCTTTCAATAAATTATCGATCTGAAGAAATTTAAATTTATTATTAAACAATTAACAAAAACTGTCAACTGGAAAAAATAATTTAATGAATAAATGTAATTTTAATTAAAAAAAAATGTAAATATAAACTAAAAGATCATAAAAAATATTTAAATACATTCAAACCACAATTTAAAAAGGTCCAAGGGAGTTAATAAAATGTTTGTTATGTCAGCGTTTAACTGCAATTTATGTAACTAAAAATAACTAATCTTGAAATGAACAATAAAATAGCAAAAGTAATTTATTAATGAATGAATAATTATTTAAACATTGACAATTTTCATTTAAAAATCAACTGTCAGAAAATTAATTAAATAATTTATAATAATATAGATATTAATTTTAAAATCTAATAAAATAAGAAAGGTTATCTTTTGATTAACAAATTATTATTTAATTACACTGGTTAACAAATTTTATAAAAGTTTTTTTTTATTTATAAAATGATCAGTTAAATATTCCAGATAAAAACATTTACTTAGTTAATGCACGGCGATCTGTCAATCAACATTTGATTTAGTTCCGCGACAATGGTTTGCATCAATATTTATCACTAAATAATGCATTGTTTTATATCGGGATATGAACCGCAACCCTCTACAAAATTTTTATTTTATCTGATGATGAAAAAGAAATGTGTTGAGATTTGTTGGTCTGAATCGCTTGATCATCCTAAAGGAAATGAGCACTTGGACACAATCGACCATGGTGTGGATGCATCGATAAGTGCAGTACACAAATCCAGAGTTTCATTCCCCTATTTGACTGTTTCCTAACCCAGCAGCGACATCGGCATCAGCAGTGACATCGGCATCAGCAGTGCCATCGGCATCAGCCACAACCTATTTATACCAAATATTGTTTACAAATTTTCAAATACATACTTTGGAAAATTGGCATGCCGATATTTAAAAAACTACAAAAGATTTACTGTTTTCATCTTGATCAGCACCGACATCGTCTTCGTAGTAGGAGAGGATAATATCGTCAATATAGTTTTCAATATCATGATCACCGACACGGGTTAGAAAAAGTGCTTTATTTTCTACCGTCTCGCTCTCAGTGCCATCGGCACCAGCAGGGACATCGTCTTCGATCACTCAAAATTAAAAATGCACCTTACGGGTTTTGACGTGCCCGAGCAGCGGGCGGTATTGGCGGCAGTTCCTCTGGAGAGTCGTTTACGACGTGTACCGTCCTCAATTTTCTTTCATAAAGGTTCTTCAGCGCAGTGGCATAGACGAAAATAGAAAAGCGGAGCTATGTAGGTATAGTTAGAAAGATTAAATGTTAAAAGTTTTTTGAAGTGTTTATGTTTTTGCTACCGCAATTTTGTATACCTTAGATTTGCAGTTTTTGTTTGATTTTCAGCTGTATATGTTTGATTGCTTGTCCTAAAATTAATTATTTTATAGTCCCGAATATCTGTTTTTTTCTAGTTGTTTGTGTTTTATTATAACATTCTTTGTATTTGATGTTGCTGCTTTCAATGTCAGTATATGAAACTTTCTGGAATGTGTTAAATGAGAAGTTTGTATTTGTTAAAAGATCCCATCGAGATGTATTATTCAAATTGTTTGGTTTTAACTTTAGTGCTAAACATGTTTCGTCTAAGAAGTTTAACCAATTACTATTTGAGCATTTGTTCTTAAGGTTTCTTTTAGGTATCGATTAAAGATTTCTACTTTTCCATTTGCATGAGGATTATAAGGTGTTGTCTTATTTTTTTTATGCTATATTTATTGCACAAAAATTTGAATTGTGTAGATTCAAGTTGTCGTCCGCGGTCTGTTGTTATTCTTTTCGAAGGCCCTTAACGTGATATACATTCTTTCTCTACACATTCACAAATTTTGTTTGCTAAAATTTCTTTTAGAGGGATTGTTTCAAACCACATTATTTTCCTGTCTACAATGCATAATATATATTTAAACTCTTTATTTGGTGGAAGTTTGTCTGTTATGTCTATATGTACGTGTTCAAGTTTATCCACATCAATGAATAAATGGGTTTCCATTTTTAGGTTTTCTTGACGTTTTATTTCGATTACAATCGGTGCAATTATTTATGAATATTTTAACATCTTTTCTCATGTTTTTCCAACACATTTGCTGGTGTAATATTTGGTATGTGGTTTTAAAACTGTAGTATCTGAAATCGTGAATATTTTTAATACTTGTTTTTTGTAAATTTTAAGGTATTAATGGTCTAGGATTTCCAGTTATAGTGGTCGAACTAAATGTCTGTGTTTTTTATTTTTAATGAAGATTCTGGACAATCGGTTAGAACCTCTTGTTGTTGTTTTTTTAAATTGTATGTTAAAGAATTTTAAATAATGTCAGAAAAGACAACAAAAAAATAATAAAATTGAAGAATATACAATGGGTATATACAACATTAATCTTCACAAGTCGTAAAAAAGCAAAATCCGTCCTCACATATTCTAAGTATTAAAAAGAGCTGAGAACATTGAAATTGGATTAAGATTTTGTCGAGGATCTTTATTAAATAATTTAAATTTTCTAAATTAATAATCAAATAATCATTATTAGTTTAAATAATTATTCCATATTTACCGAACTTAAAAAGAATTCTTGTTAAATATTATGTCATCAACATATATGAAACAATTTATCCCTTCATATAATATTTAGTTATTGCTAATTAAAAAAAATTATTTTCAAATATTTAAAAAATAGATAAATATAACCAATAAGCTTTATAAAAAATTCGTTTTTTTAAATATAAATACTTTGTTATAACTTAATTATGACTTTAAACAGAAAAAATGTTCAATAACATAGCATAATAAATTTATATTGCTATTTTATTTATGAATATTCTAATAACACCAATTTTTAGCCTAAATTTAAGTACTTCTTCCAATTATATTTTGTTACATCAATGGGGAGTCTAAATCAATTATCTTTTACTACGGGTGCTGGGTCAATAGACTCACATAGTTGAAATTATGAAATTGAATTCGTAATTCGCGCCCAGAGCTTTTTGATGTTTGATGGAGTTTGTTTAATTTTTCAATATCAACTGTCTTTGTAGTTACAACATACACTGTTGTTAGGTTCTTCGGTATCCTCGTCAATTCATCAACCTTATTTGAATTGTTTGGTACAAATTCTATTTTCAACTTTATTTTAAATTCATCACATTTATTTTATGATGGGCAAACATCGTTTAGTTTAAGTATCTCAGTAAACTAGTTTTAGACAATCTGAATCTATTCGTTATAACATCTTTGATTCATGAAATTACGGATTTATTATTAAAGTTCACAGTTATATAATACATGTCCTATTTTAGACCTAAATTCAATCATTTTACAAATGTTTTAAACTCCACGATATTTATGTCTTAAATCGTTTTTCTTTCTCAACCATAACACATCTACCATAGTTGTATCAGTGACTTTCATTAAAACCCTCTGTTTTGGAATCAATTTTTATTATATTATTATTATTATTTATACTACAAATCATCTCACTCCTTTGTCCAAAGACATTTTGAAGAACAATTGCAAATTTTATGCTTGGTGTTATGTTTATATATATGATCTATAAATAAATATATCTGTATATATATTCATTTAAGAAAATATGTAATTAAATTAAAAAAACTTAGTTCAATTATTGTTTGGTGGTTCAAAAAGTTCTATAGATGCTTTTTCTTTGGATGATTGTAGTTAAGTTGAATTTGAGAATTATTTTGAACGCTGAAAAGAATTGAATTATTTTTTTAACTCTGAATCAAATTTACGAATTGCATTCAAAGGCGGTTAACGTGGTCATATTCGTCCCACCTACTTTGGCCACGTTAATCGAAGTGCTACGTTTATAAACGAATATGATGAGTAATTGACAGTTATTTACAACCTTAATTATTTTCAATTCGCCACAAGCATCAATTTAGTCTTTATTTCATATTTTTATCGATAATCGGAAGTCTCACTAACTCATCTTACATTGCAGAATTCAATATTTTAGTTGCCCATTTTAAAAGTCAACTCAAGTTATTCCAGTTTTTATTCAGTTTTTAAAAAAGCATTCGCGGATATCTTATTGACGGAGAGATGTGTTTCGTACGATCTTCACAGCATTCATGATTTCCGTCAGCTTGCCAGAGAGATTAAATTGCCCATTGTGAAAGAACAACCGTTCAGATTTGTGCAAAGCTTTAAAAAGCTCTAATAAATTATTAATAATTATATTTTAATTAGCACTGAAATCGATGAAGATGCTCTATTCAATACATAGAGTCACTCCTTCTAAAGTATCTCGGTTGTTCAGTTTGGTTGTGTTATGGCACCTTGATCATGAACTGCGGCGATCCTAAAAGCTCTGATGGTTTAGCTATAGGGAGCTACTCGTCGGCGCTGCTGCCTTCCTCGACATCTAGATCTACCCGGGGACAGTCTTATGACATTGCAAATATTCTTCGAGTTCCGTGTATTCATATTCATACCGTCTTGAGGTAGAATTACATTTTCCGGAAGTTCTTCGTCAGGATTCTTGATGTCCACCTCGTTGAAAGCGAAGCCGGTTAGAGATCAACATCTTGACAATTTCCCAGGTCTTTGCAATCATTAGTATTGAATCAAAAATTGTAATTTGTCGAGACACATCTGTAACCGGGCTGTTGACGTTGATGAGATTGGCATCGAGGCACTGCAATAGGCGTCTATTTATTAGCCGGTGATAATTATACTTTAGGTTTTTAATGACGTCCTTGTCCATAAGCTGAACTAGGGACGTTGTATTGATGAACTGTAAGTCACTGATATGGGGATGTGAAGGGGCATTTTTGATGAGTAGCAAAATGTAACTCTTCTGTCGAGCTAAAGTGCGATCCCATTCGGACAACCAATTGCAGAATATCGTACTGGTCATCCACACCGACCCGTTATTAGCATATGAAACAGACAGCGCTTCTATTTTAACGTTTTTCAGACAACATGGCTGCTGTGATTTTTCAGTGAGAAGCAACCGGTGCTGATCAGAGCTATTCATATTAGCGCATACTAATAGAGTCAGACAATCCATTGTTTTCTTGGAGCCTTTGATAGCGGTCTTTCTGAAAACAAGCGAGCCGTCAGGTGTTGCGCGGTAATAGAGGCCTGTTTCATCCGCGTTAAAGGTATCCTGCGTATTACACGTAGTCAGAATTTGAGGGATAACGGTGTTCCTTCGTGATTCTCCATGAGCACGCTTGAAAACGATGTCGTTTAAATTCCTTCTCCAGGTGTTTGTACAGGAATTGTAAATATTTATTACGATTCTAAATAAAATTTAGCAATAAACAAATAAAATTAATTTTTAGACATACGTCTGGGCATTACAACTGTCTCTTACGCCATCGATTTTAGATACCTTCTGCTAGGTCATCTTCATGAAAGTCACGCATTTTAAACTTCATTTTTGTTGCGATCAAAAAAGCTTGTTCCAATTCCTTTGAATCTTTCAATATTTAATTGTAAATATTATCGATATTGACTTATTTATACCAATTTTGCAGGAATGGATGTTGAAACATCTTTAAGAAAATCTCTGTACTTTAGTTAGGATTTGCCATCTTAATTAATTCACTTAAATTTTATTAAATCAAATAGTATGCAAATGAAATTAATTGTAAATAAAAACAAACATTAAAAGCATGTTTATCAAACTAAAGACCTAACTCTAAAACCCTTATGTAACAATTTTGATTTTTTTTAGGTTAGGAAGCTGGTTATTTTTTAGTTGGCTTTTATCATAAGGGTTTTAATTTTGAGTGTTGAAGTTTTTCCTCACTTCTGAGTTTGTAACAGTTAGATGGATCTTTGTATTTTATGATGGTTGGGCCTGTCTTTAAATTATCCTTTGTTTTGAGACACAATGAATATAGAAATCTATTTTTTTGGTAGACCTTGATGATTGTGAATCTAGAACTGTGTGATATTATCTTTTCTTTGATATAGTGATGGAACAAAGCAATCATTTATTATGGTTTTGTTTTTCTTAAGGACTTTCTAGTGATTACCGTTTAAATCTATGGATCTTCATCGTTTTTCATATCAGTTATAGAAGTTGACTTTTTATGTGATATCATGAATCGTGATTGAATCTACTTGTTGTCCGAGACAAGAGTGATATTAGTGACAAGAATATGTTTACGTCTTGTGTCAAGTTTGGTGCAGTTTGATTTTTAGGTTTCGTCGACGTTGTAAATATGCTCAGCCAGTGTTTCTTATGTTTTCATAACATCTCTCTGCAGCCTTTTATCAGCAGATATTTTTCTCTACTCATCTGTATTCATTTAATGAGATATCCTCTCTTAAGGTTTCTCATGTCGATTTTTGACATGTTTTTCTCCCAATATCTAAAATATTAAGTTTCTTTAAAGTAAAGGCACATGTAAAAGTTTTTCAAGAGATTGTGGTACAAATAAGGTTTTTATGATGGTCAGTAAACGTTTAACAAACATTTATTTAAAAGATAACCCAGACAAGATTTTTTTCATTATAAAACTGCTCTTGGTAACCGTATTTTCATAATGAAAAATGATCTTTATAAATCATTAAACATTATTCAATCATCATGCAATTCTATTGATTTATCCGTTCAATTCAAAAGAAAATAAAAGGTACGGTTTTCCTCGATGCATTTCGACGTTTTGATTCGGTATTTTGTATATAACAATTGATATGGTTCTAGCGTTTTACTAAATAAATTTTATATGTTATTTTATCTTTAATTTTGCTACAATTTCATAGAATGAATTTTGTTTATGCTAGTCTCACGGTTTGTAATTTTAGCAAGTACAGGATATTATAATAATAAACGAGCGTGTTCTTCCGTGTATACGACCCCCTTTTTTGTCAAAATTTAATGGAAATTTAACTCGAATTTTCAAAAATTAGTATATATTTGAAATATTTCTCCAACACAAAAGATTTCAATTTATTTTCTGTAATGAATTAAGGTACTTTTTTGAACTTTTTTCCAAAAATTCACACCAAAAAATATGGGGAGATTTTATGCACGGAAAAATACGGTATATGTAATGATAATGATATAATAGTATTTTAGCTTCCTTGGATTTTATTCCTAGCATGGTTCTAAGATAATTGAGAGTTCATAATATAATTAGTGAGCAAAATTATTATTATTAGCATTATATTCCATGTTTGATTTATTTCTCATTAACGAAGTCGATGATTCGAATAGTAATAATTTTGGTCCTTTAAATATAATCTCGTAACTTTAGTGTTTTCCAAATCTAACTTTGTGTTCTTAACTTTTATATCCCAACATAATGATTTAACCGTCGACATTTTAACCTTTTGTGTTAATTATTTGTGTTTTATTTTAGTTTAATTTTAGTTTCCTAATTTTATGTTAGGAATCTATCCTAATATTTATAGATGTAAGAAACCTTGATTACGTCGGTAAAGTTTTGAATTCTAACTTAATATTCGCAATATGATGTTGATTTAGTTAACGATAAATATTCAGTAATACTGACTTGATCAGTATTACTCACTTTCATCTCTGAGGCTCTCTTCGCTCGATTTATGTAAATATAATGTGAATACTTGCTTAAATATAATAAAACTAGTCCGATTATCTTTTCATCCCTGTGAACGCTGCAGCTACTGGCCGGGCCATCTCCGATGCTGACTATGAACCCGAAGGCGCTCCGAAGTATATACAGTTTGCTAATATACATAGAGGAGACGTATCCGTTCGCCCTAAGGACTGAAAATGTAAATAGTGAACCGAGTTTGAGTTGTCGTTTATCTTGTGAAGCGATTGGGGTTCAGAGCTCACGAAAATTTTGTATAGAGAGGGGAACGCGACACATAAAACTTCATGAATACATAAAAAATAGTTCGAAAAAGTATGAAAAAAATCTCACAAATCAGAGATTGCATAAAAACAGGGTTGAGTGTTTTTCAACATTTGCAGAAGGTCTTTTTATCCAATAAAAAGGAATTAGTAATAAATAATTAAATAGATGTCCATAGATCAATAAAAGCAAATCGACTAACAAAATTTAAAATAAAATATGTCTATATATTCTTTGACTTCACTTTCTCGATCATTATACTAGCATTGACAGCATATCGTGTCATCTTTTCTCTGAGGGTTTCACTTCCATCGACAGTGACTGTTTGTAATCGGTCATGATCCATGTTTCGTGTATTTTGATATTGACATACTTTGTTGTAGTGACCCACAAAAATCTATTTATTTAAATATTTATAAAAATATTCTGTATATAATAAAAACACACTATATTTATTTATAATTAATTTTTTTCGATAAAAATTCAATAAAAAATAATGAACACCAGAAAGAACAATTTGTTTTAATACAAATCTAAATAAAATACCTTTGCGTCTCTTGAAAAAATTAAAATTCATTAATTATGTCTTAAATCTTCTCAAATGTCATCTAACAAACCAATCACTGTGAATTGTCCGATTTTAATTCTACAAAACACCTTAAAACGACATCTCGAAAATCTATTCCAAGTGTCAATTAGAAACGATCATTTTGATATAATTATATCCGGAAAACAATCGGAATTAATTCTTTGTCAAGAAAAAGTTGATTTTTTCAATGAATCTGACTGTCATTTCATATCGTCCCTAAATCAATATTCAAAAGAAGCTCTGAATATAAATAGTGTTCGATATTTCTTTGAGACGAACTGCAATGTTCTGATGACAATTGATGGCGATATTCTTAATATTTACGGTAGTGTAAGCGATACTTCTTGTGTCAATGATGACTTTTTCCATTACAACCGAATAGTCGATAAAAATATGAATTTTGATTTTTTCAGAGGAGAAAGAGACATTTGTGATTGAAGATGAATGATTGGAGACATTTGTGTTCTGTGGGAAGAAAGGTTTTTTTCTATTTAGTAATGAAGGACCGCGCCGAGTTGACGACTACACTACCGATACCGACGGCAAGTAATGAAGCAGATGACAATCAATGCACCACTGACGGCACTTTAAGTGACTGGCGCTGCAGCTCTAACCAAGAGACGCTGGCTCTTCATTTTTCTCTGGCTGCTTCTCTCAATCCGACCGCTGAATCAAATACCATTTCCGGTTGTAATAATGAAATCGAATTCTTGGTTTACGATTATGATGATCGAAATTGTAAACTAAAGAATCCATTGACGAGAACGATCGGAGTGAAACACGATTTGTGCAGTTTCGACATTATCACTCATGACCGAAACATCTTTGTTTATGCCATGTAATCGCAGATCAACAACCCATTCCCCTCAAATTCATCAAATAAATTGATAGAGGAATCGGAGTGTCTGTCTATATTTTATCGATGCCCAGGAGTGAATAAAGGATTTATCCGAGAATAAATGATAGCCACCACCGTTTTGTTTATCTAATAAAAATGTTGCTAATTCTGATTTTGAAGTTTGGTAAATAGTGGTCACATTAGCTCGATGTCAATCGGGTCGAAAAATTCAAATCTTTCACTGTATCTTTGGATGAATCCGCGTCCAAATGAATAATCATTGAATGCTTTGAGTTTTTCTGCATTCGCGGATATTCGGTAAATTTTTCAATCAACTTTGTGGTGGGTTTCAAAATAGATATTGATGAAATATTTGGTATAATAAGTCCAACTTTAGCGGATACATCAGTAAGCCACGAAGTTATTGTGACTGACGGTGCATAATTTGGTATTTGCATTTCATTCACCATCTCAGAAAGTTCCTTTGAGTTATTTGTTTACTTGGCTAATTGTGATAATCCATTTGAATCTCTCATTTAAGTAAATTTTCACACGCACCTTATCTTGCAGAATAGAATTTTCGCTGTTTATCGTTTTTAAGATGGTTCTCGCTATGTTTCTCAGGGAATAAACATTATCTTCATGGTAAGAAATCTTCAAAAACCTTCCAAGTATAAGTTTCTCGAAAAAATTATCTTGTAAGTGACGATGGATTTCTGCTAGAATTTTAGATTTATCCAACTGACACTGTATTAGATCCTCTGTGTGGAGCTCAACCGTTTTCTTGTTTCGCAGTTTCTTATAATTTATTTCATCACTAAGAAATAGATCTTTAGAACAGACATGTACGTACACTGCTAGTAAGTGGTAAAAGTAATGATTGAATGTGGTGGTAAATGTATACCTGTAAGTTTTCAGTATGTCTGAGATTTTCATGATAAGGTATATTTCGGTTTTCTATTTACAGCATTCTTTTAAATGAATAATATAGCATGAAACTAAAGTAATATTTGTTATTGTAGTGACCCTACATTTGAATTAATATATATGTTATAAATGTATAATATATATTATATAATATTATATATTATAATATATATTACTAAATGTATAAAAACATTTCAAATACATTCCAGAATCGTGCATATTGATAAATTGTTGTCTGTTGATTAAAATTTTTCTTTAAAATCAGAACAAAACATTTAAATTGATTCCA
>MQRK01237967.1:9999-20200 GCA_001938485.1 Girardia tigrina | reverse complement strand
TTATAAGCACCACCCTAATATATATATATATATTATATATATATGTAAATATTAAATTATAAATTAATTTAAAAAAATCAATTCCCTACAATCAATGGGATTGATAAGAAATTGAAAGGAATTATGTCATTGGAAATAAAACAAATCTTCATTTGTCTAGCAGATCACTTCAACGCGAATTCAAAAGATTTTTACAGTTCTGAATTCAATCCGGTCCACAAGTAGTTAAAAATCCTCAAAACCAACAAAGTCAAGCAGCACTGGATGCTCGATGTGGACAACCTGCAAGAACAATTCATACTTGTTCAATATTTTGGCTCTATGTATATATCATTTTTTTGAAGAAGGAAAGAAGATCATCTTTACGATTTAATTTTAATCTAATAAGGAGAAAAGTCAATGGAAAATAAAGAAAGAAATAATAACTATAAAATTATAATTGCCATTGACAATTTCAAAAGTTAATAAATTCAAAAAAATCAATAAATAGATAATAGTCAAGAAGATTTTTTAAAAAAAATTAATAACTGTTTAATATAACTGTCAAAGACATCATTTTTGTCTATTCCTATCCAAGCAGTCAATTTAGAAAATTTTATCCATTTAAATCCGAAACATAAAACCATTTCCAAATTTGATCTGCATTTATTCAACCCATTATTATTGAACTGAATACGATATTACATCCTTGGCCGACAAGCCATTTTATTCTATCGTTTATAGCTGATTACTTGTGTTTTCCTGACTGCATTGAATAATTGCTTATTGCATATAATTTTTATTTGTTGTGGCCAATAGAAGGAACCAAAAATAATTTTACACTAAGAGGTTATATATGTTTTTTTAATTTGTTTGATTAGTTTGGATTTGTGGGTTATTGTCAAAAGACAACTAATTGTGTTAACAATATATCATTATTTACCGTAATACTCATGGTTTTTTCTTTTTATGATTTCATAATCAACAGTAAAGACCAGTTTATAAAATATTTATTTTCCGTACGATATTCGTTCTATCCGTAATCTGATCTTTATAATTATCTGTTACATGTTAAATTTATTTCTTAAATGAAATATTTAACATGAAAAAATGTAGATAATTATTTGTTTAAATAATATCTATTTTAAAAGTATTTTAGTGAAAAATAAATTTTAATAGATTTGTGATTCGTTGTTACATTATCATTGAAATATTTGAATATTGTTTTGTTATTCATTCTCTTGCATGTCATCTTTTGTAAAAAAAATTATGACTTAAATGAGGCCTTAATTTCATATCAAATAATTTTCAGATTTTAAATTGAACCCGTATATATATCATAATCTTTCGGTATCTATTCTTTTTCGATATTCTAGATCTTGGACCTACTGTTTGATCCTAAGTTTTCGAAAATAAAGTTTATCGCATTCTTTGGGGTCACTCTGCAGATTACCGTGTTTGACATTCCATTGACAAGGTGTAATTTGTTAGCAAGTGTTTTCCAAACCTCTCCTCTTAAACACTATTTGGTTGTATTTGTGTCTTTCATACATCTACAAAGGTAAATTAATGTTAAAATGATTATCAAAATCATTAATTATACATTAATTAAAAATTAAGATTATAAATAAATAATCACGTTTGTATATTGTCACGGTTTTATCGTTTACTGATTACTTTATTATTTTTCTTTCTCCTTATGTCTTCCTCTCAAACCTAACCTAAAACTTCTTTTAACTACTTTGATTCAATTTTTACTTTTTAAAATAATTTATTTCTCTAAAATCATTATAATTAGTTAACCCTTATTTAATTATACTAATAAAATATTAATTACATACTAAATGTAAACAAACATCTAAATTATAATTAAAATATATAAATAAAATGTAGTTTAATTAGTTCGTTAAAAAAGCTTTGTAAACTAAAACCAAAATTAATCGAAACTGATTTTTAAACTCGACTTATCTGGCTGTATATGCTCAAATATTGTATTGTCATGTAGTTTTGTGCTGTGTTCAAAAATACAAAGCTCTAGTTATAAGGGAAGATACTTTGAAATCGATTGCAGTATTCCACCCGCAAAGACAACAAAACTTCGAGTATATATAACATGGTAAAAATAAATTGTCTCATATTGTATTTTTTAGAGTTAATCATTGAATAAATTATAAACGATATTAACTCTAATACTCCTATACCGTATAAAATGTAAGGCCATAAATGACTTAAATTATGTCACACTTTTAGGGGGGCGGGGGTCTAGAAGTTTGTGACACTTTATGACAGGAAGAGGGGGTTTAATAATTTGTGACGTTACAAAGTTTTTCTAAAATAAAAATCAATGGTAAAAATCCTAAAATATTTAAGTAATCAATAATAAAATTTGAAGTATAAGTTTTTAATGATTTAATTTTTTATTATTTTTGACTAAATTAGTGTATAAAGTGTATATTAAGATAATGCTGCAAAGTTTATGAATGTATTTCAAAATCAGGCATTTTCCAGTCAGAATATTCCTTACTATCATATTGTCCTTCTATCAGCCAAATTGTTTCAAGTCTACTCTGTGCACTTCTTTAGAAATGTTAAAAATTCATCGTAATAGCATTCATAATCATTTTTAGATTTTTTTAATACTCGACTTCTGGGGATTGACGTGGTTGATTGTAATTGTGTAAAATTTCAATGAGTTCTCGGCTGTAACAAATATTGATACATGTAAAAATTCTAAAATATAATTGTATGTGATAACTTCCAAGGTGCAAATTCAAATTGCTGAATGGGCATTTACTTGTCTTTTAAAGGGTTAAATGTTTGAATTGTATTTCCATTTTATCTTTGAAAATAAAACAATGCCTGAACCTTGATGTACGAGGAAATTTAGAAGCTTGGTAGAATTTTTATAAGATATAAGATTTTATTATCCATTGGACTGCGTTATATAGCAGAGATGGCAAAACTTTCAAATCTCAAGGGTGACCTTTTACCAGAAGTATTCTTACGGTCTACTATATAATTTATTTTAAGTATCAATAGTTTCCTTAATACAGTCACCGCTCGCTAATCCGAACAGCCAAAAAAATAAAGTGTTACGATTAAAAATTGTTCGGATTAAATGAAAAAAATTTTTGAATGTGAGTTTTTTCGTTTATAAGAGTTTTAATTGCAATATGAAAATGCAATTCTTAGAAATATCGCTTTTTTGAACAAAAATACAAGAATAAATTATTTTTCGACAAAATAAACAGCACAAATATAATGAAAATATTCTTCATGATAAGGAAAAATCGTTAAACTAAACAATCAAAGCAAACAATGAACAGTGAATACTAGCGTAACGATTAATCGTAACGTAAAAGGAATCGCTTTAGGAATCCTTAATTTGATCAAAATTTCACCAAAATCTTCTCTCTAATGTACCGTTGTAGCAACTGTTTGAAAAGCAATGCAGACTCGTCAGCATTATACACCTGATTCGCATCTAGATTCATTTCAGAAATTTTGTCATTGAAATCTGCCTTAAATGGTAAAACTACTGATTCAATTGACGACAGTTTTTCCCCGCAGATTTTTAGCCTTCTTGTCCCATATCTTTTGAATCTGTTACACCAGCCATCAGTTGCAATGAAAGCGGAAGAAATGATCTTCAAGCACATTACAGAATCTCATCGCTTGATCTTTCAATTACTCATTAGCAATATGAAAATGCTGGGAACGTTTTTGCAAGACCAATAAATACAATGCGTCTTCATTTTTCTCGAAAGACAGTTTGAGGGTTTTTCATTTTTTTATGGCTGTACCTCCATCAGTGATTTTCTTCCGGATTTCATTTTTCTTCTGTTTAATATCACAGATGGTTGAACGACCAACATTATATTTAGTCGAAATAGATGAGTTAGACTTCCTTAATATCATCTTCAATATCATCATTGATCTTGTTCTTTTCTTCTAAAGTTAAAGTAACGTGTTTTCGTTTCATCTGCAGAAAATGACTTATCAATATTAAATTGTCTTACAATTCGAAACTGATTTTTTTTTCTACAAATGAATACAGTTTACTTGCTGGACTTCGATTCTCAATTTTAAACAAATTAATATTGAAATCATATTTTCAATATAAATCTAAAATTAAAAAAATGAATATTAATAAAAATTTTAATAAGTTTTTGATAAAATTATTTACAATGAATTTTTAGTTATAATATTAACAAATTTATAAATATTATATAAGGAATTTGCATTATAAATGCATATAATATAATCAAAAATTTAATTATTTTTAAATTTCATATTTTTTTCGGATCGAGTATTCGAACCAGCGAGTGTTTTGATTAAATATTGTTCGGAATAGCAAGTGGTGACTATATGTAAAGTATTTTATTAAAATAACAAGATTAGCCAAATAATATATAGGTCAAATTAGTAGTAATTCCTTAAAATTTTAGATTGTTTACCAATAATTTTGTTTGAATGTTTAAAATCCATATGTGTAAAGAAAATTTCTTACTCCTACAAGAAAGAGACAGAAAACTCTATAATAAACACTTATTTATTTATATTTCATTCATTTTGAAGCTAAATAATAATTTTACCTAGTATTGCACATTATTATTTTCATGACCAATTATGAAAATTATGACTGAATAATTTTGAAAATGATTGTGTTCTGTCAGTCTCCAGGTTAACCAAGTGACTTAGCAGTGATAGAAAAGTTATGGTGTTCTTGGTCGTGCTTGGTCAATTATTTATTTATCTCTAATTTTGTTTTTGATCAGCTCATTTATTTTTTTTAAAACAATCTTTCTCTCACACAAAAATTTATTTAAATTATATTCTTTGAAAAAGTCGTTAATTTGCTTTACACAATTTCTTTAAAATTTCAAATCGTCAGCAATAATTTAAATCATTAACAAATATCGATATCGTCAGCAATAATTCAAATATAAAAAATCTTTAGCTCTAATTCAACTCGTTCAAATATCAAAATTGTAAATTAATTCAGATCGTTCAAATATCAAAATTGTAATCAATACTTCAGATCTTAAAATCATAATAAATAATTCAGACTGTTAAAGTATCAAAATCTACTGCAATATTTCTAATCGTTAACAAATATCGAATCCTCAGCAATAATTCAGCTCGCTTCAGTATCGAAATTCATAACAATGATTTAGCTCATCAAAATTATTAAAAAATCATTTAATTGTCAGTTTATTGTAATTGTGATATCAAAAAATCATTTAAACAAAAAATGAATTGATCAGCTCTTCACCTAACAAAGATGTACAAAAACTAATATTTGTTTTATTATGAAAACTTTCATGGCTTCGTAACAATTAGATGCATTTATTCACATGAAAATAATCAGAAGTTATGCATGAAAAATGTCACTTAGATTAATCCTGAGAATTAGAATTATTATTATTTATTTACTATTTTCTGAAATTCGGAAGAAGATAGATACGTCGAAGTCCTAAAAGGCTTGTAATTCTTTCTCTTCCTAAAGTTAGGAGGCGTTCAATATCCTACAAATCTTCGAAATTTTGTGTATTTTTTGCGACATCAGACCTCAAAAAGTACTTTTAGCTGTAGCTTTTGATTTAATCAATAAATCGTTCTTTAATATTATTATCTTCGTTACATGTCACTTTTTAATACAAGAACTCATTAATTTTGATTGTGATCTCTACGGCATTGACAGCATCCTTAAATGAGAATAGCATGAATGCAGACTTTTTTAATTTCAGAAATTTTAAAACCGTGTTCTTAATTCGTTTACAAGAGCACTAATTTGACTGGAAAGCTGATCGTAAATATTTCTGGTACATGCTCGGTTTCTTCTACTGTATTTTTGAAATGTTTCAAATCATCACTTGTTGAGTGATCTAAAATATGTAAAACTATAAATGTTTTCACTGCCAGTTTCATGTCGAATATAGATTTTTATTTTCCGTGAATTTATTTCGAAACTATGTCCGTTGTAGGATTCTTAGAAGAATTAGATTAAATATTTTAACACTTTGCAGTCGTTTATTTCCCCGCCAAATCGAGATGTAGTACGGATGTTTTTAATCTTCGTAGCAAAAATATACTTTGCGTAAAATATTCATATCTTACGATTTATTTAATATTTTTAAAGAAACTGTTGCGTTCATTGCAACTTTGCACCATAATCATCAAGACCATTTAAAATCAGAAGTTATCCGCAATATTATTACAGAGAAACTCAAGAAAATTCAAATAATCAAATCCTCAAGAAGAACATGATATTAAAAAATAAACAACCGTCAAAATATCAGAATTATCAAAAAACTCAAATGATCAATTATTAAAAGATTCAACACTAAAAAATACAAATCTAGAAACTATCATATTTAGAAAAAATTATAAAAGAAAAAATTAATTATAATATTGATTAAACCAAATTATATTATTAATTATATTATACATGTTTGTCAATCATAGAAGGAGCACTACCAATGGTAATTGATATCATCTTACGAATCAACAAAGTGGTACTACTTATAAAAAGATTAAAGTAATTATAAGTATCTTGGCTTCTTGATTGTTCTTTTTTGTAATCAAAGTCAATAACTCAGATGTGACTGACAGATCTTCGAAAACCATTTGAATAAACGTGCGCAATTGTATAGCATCAGTAAAATTTATAAATTCATCAAATTACATTGAAAGTAAACATAAAATAAAAATTAATTTTTTTAGTATACAATAATAAAAATTTATTGCTTTTTTAATTTTATTTTAAAATTATCACTTTAGGCAATATTGATTTTTTTCATTATCGCTATTATAATTTAACAAAAATTAAACTCGATTGTAATAGTGTCATTAGTTGTTTGGTTGGTATATAGTGTTCGTATATTGTCGTCGTTAAGAATTCCACGCCTGGTTATTGATTTTTTAATTTTATTTTGAAATTATCACTTTTAGCAATATTGATTTCTTTCATTATCGCTATTATAATCTATTACTTTTATTATTATTATTTATTTACTAAAATAACCGCAAAATAGGTCATTCAGCAAAAAAATGTGTTTGTGTGGTCTGTTTATGTGTGAATGATTTCTTTTAAGAAGGCATATTTTTAACTTTTTTAACTTTTGGAACCAAATTCGTAAAGAATATATATGAACTAACACTAGTAAAGGATTTACTAATAATATTGTTAGAAGATAAAGGTTCTGCACTAAAATATATTTAATAAACTAAAATACAAACACACATACATCAGTTATATACTGGATAAAAGGAGAGTCAAAGGTTAACTCTGTTTTGAACCCGGTAATAGTTATATAATACAAATTTAGAAATATTCTAAATTTGTTGATTGCGGAATATTTTATTTAATTAATTTTAACTTGATTTTGTAATATCTCACAAATATAATAGTAAATAAATTTGTATATGGGTTGAGCAATAGTTGTAGTAATTTCTAACTTTCTTTACCAATATTGTAAGTTTTTATAAATAAACAAATTATTAGATTTAATAAATGTATTAAGAATATAACAAAGAGAAAAAGGAAAACAGTCGATTAAGGGGAAAGATACGTAATTAATGTAACCAACAGTTTATACGTTTTTCTGTTTGGGTAAACGAAATAGTTGTAATCATAATTGATTCTGTTGTTCATTATTTAAATTCACCTGAATTTATGTTCTGACTGAACAAAGATTTGTGTTATTCTCGGGGGTTATCTAGTAATATTGATGGTTGTAGGAAATCGTGAAATAATTCTTGTTATTTGGAATTATTTGTCACATTTATAAATAATTGCAATGTTGAAGAAGTTGTGGAAATGGTGAAGACTGAATTTGATTGTTTCTTCGTCTGTGGAACTAACTGGAATGGTTTACTTTTGATGAACAGCTTCTGATGCATAATAATCGTTGTTGACCAGATTATTTTGATTTTGTTATTGTTTTTAAATTCCAATTTATTTATGTTTTTTATCGATTTTTTGTTATATATATATATATTTTATTTTACATATATTAAATATACAAATGAACTAGAACATTAGGAATAAAAAGAGAGAAAAATAAAAAAAAGAGAGAGAAAGTCACGTGATAAAAAAGGAAGAGTGAAAAAATACCACGATTAATAAAAACCAGTTTTGCGATAAGACACGATAAAAGTAAATAATTCGTTTGACCCTTTTCATCTTGTAATTTGGTTAACATTTGATCTAAGACACTATATGGTTTTCCCTTAGACATGGTTCTTGAAACTCCCGTTTATAATCTGGACTTGATCTAGACTAAATGAACCCCACGAGCCGTCAAGGCCCAGAAGTATCACGCCAGACAGGGATAAAGAAACCCCCAAGTCATAGAAAAGAGCGCCGAGCATTGAGGACTCGAGGCGTTCTTAATCAATTTCAGCGTTACCCGCATCGAAAGTCGACCCCAAAAGTCACACAGGACCCTTCGAAGTTCCTGTAAAACATATGAGAAAAATTAATTAATCATTCCAAAATTAATTACATTATTTACATTATTAAATTATTTATTAAAACAAAGCCTAAAAAAATATTTGATAATTTTAATGATTTACGTGGTAGATTTATGGAATATTTAAATTTCAAAAAAATGATTGGTTTTAATGTTTTTTAAATTAGATTTAAAATCCTAGTTATTTTTTAAAAAAAATTATTACATTACGCAACATACATTTATTAGTTTTGATTATAATTCTCACAGTAATAATAAAGTAAATTTTATAAAAAAATTAATAAATGTAAAAGTAAATATTTCATAGCAAACCACATATTAATAGTAAGAATGGTAAATATCAAGAATTTAACAATGATTTGAATAAAATAATAATATTGAAATAATTTTAATATTATTGAAATTTTACTGATTTGTTTTATTATTGTTGTTAACATCATCATAATTCTTTGTTTTATTATTTATAATAGTAGTAAATAATTAGAATCGCAGCTAAGTAATGAGAAGTAATGTATATTCAGGTCTTGCTACTGGTTGATGTTATTGATTAATCGGTTGGGGTGGATCATTTGGTGGTTGAATAGGTAGCTCTGCCATTTGTATTGCGATTTCGTCTAGGTTGTTTCCGTAAATTGTAAGGTTTTCTATCACTGAATAGGCTGGATTTATTGTTTCTGTTTCACTTTGGATTTGTCGGGTTGTTAATGAATCGGTGTCGGAACCTGTTTCGATATTTGTGGGTAGATTTTCTCTTTGTTCTCTGAGATATTCGTCAAATGTTTTACGGATTAGTTGTTTTCTGGGTGTCGACGATACTCTTGGTCGCTTGCCTTTTACTGGCGTTAATACGTCAAAATCGTCTAACGATGTCTGTTCGTTAGCGATTCGGAGACTCCTTCGTAGAGTTACAAGGGGTTCGGTTTCTTCGAGATTGATTTTGGGGTCCTCTCGTCGGTTTACTCGGTTGTTTCTTGGTTGGTTCGTTTTACTCAGTTATTGTTGTGTCGTCGTCGCCGTCGTCGTCCTCGTCTCGGGGTTTATATCTAAAATGGAAATATAAAGATCCGCTTTTTATCGGCGGGTTAAAGATATAATTATTACATAAACAATAAAATCTTATTTTAGTTTTTTTTGATCTATATATACACTTATACCTTAACTATTATACTTTAAAGTTATACCTTAACGACTCTGTTACACATTACCTATTGTCGATATTTAGCTGCTGTCGATATCTGTCCCTTCTTAAGATTATTTCTTGTGCGATGATATTAAGTTGCCCATCTGAACCCGAAGGCTCTTCGCGAAGATTTTCGACTTTATTTACATATTTTATCAGACAAATTCTATTTTTAGTACCTTTAAGTCAAGATAAACTACATTTATATACTTTTATTACTAATACAATTTTATTTACAACATTTATACTGTTATTCGTCGTTCACTTCTAAATCTTCCGGTCGTGTATTTTCTTTATTCTCGGCTTCTAGGGCCTTTTTATATCCGATTATTCTTTGATCTAATAACTTGAATTTCGTTCTTTTCCTTCTGATTTTCATTGTTATTTCCTTAATTACATCGTTTGTCGCTTCAAGGATCTCTGCTGATATATCCTCGTAGTAGAAAGTATCGCTCACCTTTGCATATCGGTGACTGTTTCGCTTTAGGCTGTTTTTGTGTCTTATCTCGATCATTCGGAGATCTATTAAAACTCCGATTTTTTCCGTGATTCTTTCTAGCTCATT
>MQRK01237965.1:7441-23060 GCA_001938485.1 Girardia tigrina | reverse complement strand
ATATATATATATATATATATATATATATATAAATATATGTCAGATCATCACGTTCATATGGTTTAGTGATGATGGACATTATTAAATAATACAAAATCCGCACTCACAACTCGAATCAAATGAAATGTTGTTTTTTTTGACACGTATTTTTAATTTTGATCTTATTGTCTTTGGAAAATTCGAATCACGGTTCATATTCGTTTATTTGTGACGGTTTCGTTTCTAGGCAATTAATTGATTCAAACAAAGGAAATAGTTTTTACCATTTGTTTTTGATTTGTGTTCATTTTTGAACACAAAATTTGAATAGACTAATCACATAGTTGAAATGTGTGTCTGTGTGTTGAGTTCGTCGAACGCATCTCGTGAATGATAAAATTGTTTTCGCCAACAAACAGCGAATACATCACGAACTTCAGATGTCTCAATCGGTCGATCTTTTCCCGATGGTGGTGAGCGAAGACAAGAGCGGTTGTAGTAGCTGTGACAGTCGAATTGAGAGCGCATCTCCACTAGTAAAACTAGTTCGAATGGTGCAATCGCCGGATCTTAGACAAAAAACTAGCAATAAGAATTTCATTCTCAGATTAGCAATTGTTCAAGTGGGCAATAAAATAAATTCAAATGACGAAAATTCAATAAATAGTGATGATGATTCAAATTTTGAACTAAATTTAAAAAATCAGCAAAAGTTTGTTCAAAAGATTCTTGGATCGCGAATTGTAAGCGTTTCTGACATATTAGATGTAACATCGAAAGGTTCGGAAATAGAATTTGATGAATATTATCTAAAAGAACGCGGATATAAGAATATGAAAATTAACAGTGTTGATGAACCAGATGAATGTCTCTTCAAGCATGATTATGTAGAAATCGATAGAGTTCTTGCGCGTAAGAAAACAGAGTCATTAAAAATGGATAATTCAAAATTCGAAGATTTAAAGCTCCATGAATCGTTGGACAGTTCTTCAATCAAAGTCCTATTTCACAAATCGAATCGATTGATCAATTCGTCTCTGAGTTGTACAGTTCTAGAAGTATTTGATGAAAATAAAGAGAATTCCATGGTAGCTCGACATTCAAAAAGGTCAAGCAGAAAGTGTTCGTTCAGTCAAAATATATGAGCAATGTCGACGAAAAGAAAGTCAATACCGCTATTTTAAACTCTATCGTTAGAACCAAAAAAACGCAAAATAAAGTCTATTCAGACTTTAGGAAAAACATCTGTCCTTGGTATGGAAAAAGGTTTGACAACTAAAGTTCAAAAATGTACAGATCCCAAGGGTTCGAAAAAAGCTTTTAAATGAAATCAAGAAACAAATACTCAAACCGAACTTGACATGGCCTATATGTACAAAAAACCAAAAAAAACCTCTACTGAGATACAAACACTTGAAAGATTTGATGCGAAAAATCGCCTCATCATTAATGTTATTCCATGGAATTTAGAAACCTATTTTGAAGGTTTTTAACTCAATCTATTTTTTCAAAATTTACACTTACTCATTCTCGATGACAATAAATGATTAATAAGAATAATCATTATAATAAAAATAATTTATAAAGATTTATTTAAATTCAAATTCAAAATTGTGTACAACATTCAATTATTAAAGCAACACATGATAAATTAATTTCGAGAAACTTCAGAAAATTTTAGAACCAATTGTTAATATTTATTTTAATAGATAGTATTAAGATAAATTATAATAAAGATAATTCCTCACATCCTCCGTCGTTTGAAAAGTTTTAGCCATTCCACATTTCTTCTAAATCTTCTACCGTCTTCACTTTTCAGTTCGTAACCACGATTATGGACCTTATTAATAATTTTAAACGGTCCTTCATATCGGTATGCTTGATTGGATATGTTCTGTTGCTTTACTAGAACTTCATCACCAACTTCAAAGTTTCGGTTGCCTCTTTGAGGGGTGTTTTAAGTGACTTTATCCTGATTTATACGTGCTTTCTCAATGAGATCTTTCTTTTCTTGTTTATTACTTGCTTTTCAAAATTTTTTATTTATTGTTCGATTTATTTTGAATCAAAAAATGATTTCAGCTGGGTTAATCTGTATTGCTTTTTGAATTGTGGCATTCAAACTAAACTCAATTTCCGGTAGTAAATCAACCCAATTTTTTTGTCGTTGCATTCATAAAGTCCCTTATGGTTCGGAATTGTCTTTCCACCAGTCCGTTAGTTTTATGGTGGTAAGGACTTGAAAACTGTAATTTTATATTATACTTCTGTGCCATCTAATTTCATCAAGTTAGATTCGAAACTTTTACCACAATCGACGTGGATTATTCTTGGTGCACCAAACTTCAGTATCCAGTTGTTTACTATTGTTTTTACTTTAGTTTCTTCTTCTTGTTTTGTCACTGCATTGAGACTGATATATCGGCTAAATTGGTCTATGATTGCCAAGACATAGGGCCACAAAAGTCTACATTTATCTCCTTGAAAGGATGCATACCTTGTTGTACCATTATCATTTCTTTTGTTCTTCCTGTAAATGCCTGTTGTTTTTGACAAAGTTCACAGGTGCCTATGACGTATCTTATATTCTCAGATAACCCATCCATATAATATTTATCTTTTATATAATCTGTAACCTCTTGTATCCCTGCATGACATAATATGTGATGTATATCTGTGATAAGTTCAATCGTTTTAGATTTCGGTATCCATATCTTATTATCTTTTGTTACCACCACGTTGTCCTGTAAGGGAAACTGATCTTGCTTACTTGACTTGATTTGTTTTTATACTATATATTTCTCCATTATTATTCTGCCACCTCTGTCCATCTGTCTCTGACTCTAGTGCTAATATTTTGGTCTTACTATTTCCACTTTTGGCATCAGGATGTTGTAGTTGGTAGTGATTAAATGTCCCACATTTGTTCCGGGATAGTCCATCTGCATTAGAGTGAAGTTCTCATTTGCGATATCCCAATTTCATATCCAGGCTACTTAAAAAAATTAACAAAGTCTGAAATTGGGACGTAATTGGTTTTTTTGTCGTTAGCATATACGTTATCACCTTATGATCAGTGCGTAGTGTAAACTGTTTTCCATATAAGTAGTGTTTGAAATGTTGAGTAAAATAGTAAATTGCTAATAGTTATTTTATAGGACCGCTCCAATGACATTAAAACTCGCGTCTGTGTCCCAAATGAATGGTTTTTTAAAATCTGGGTATGTCAGTATCGGTGCCTTACACAGTAATTGTTTTAACTGATTGAAAGATTTTTCGCACTCATCGTTCCATTATAACTTAACTTTGTTGCTACCACACAGCGTTTCTAGATTTCGATATATTTTCGAATAATCCTTAATAAATTTCCGATAGTAATTGCATAATCCTAAGAAATGTCTAAGTTATTTTACACAATTTGGTCTTTCGAAGTTTTTTATGGCCTCGACTTTCTCTGGGTCTGTCATCACTCCCTTTTTATTGATGATATGTCCTAAACATTTAATCTCTTTTTGTATCACTTTGCATTTTTCTGGTTTTACTTTTAGTCCAGCAGATGTAATCCTTCCAAATATTTTATTTAACCTAGTTACGTGATCTGTCATTGTTTTTGAGAAAATCAGTATATCATCCAGGTAGACTAGGCCCTCCTTCCAATTCATATCTCCAACCACTACATTCACAAGTCTTTGGAACGTTGCAGGGGCTGCTGCTATTCCAAACAGATGCGATTAAAACAGTATTGACCATTTCTAGTTGAGAACGCATTTTTTATCTTTGAACTTTCTTCCAATTCCACCTGGTAATACGCGTTCCTTAAATCTATCGTGTTAAAGAATTTTGAACCATTCAGTGTGTCAATCATCTCTTCAATATTGGCATGGGGTATGCTGGCTGGCGGTGCAAGAGCTAGCTCAGCTTTGTGGCCGCGGCGTGATGGCGATGGTGGGTGGGTTGTGGGACGCGGGGGGTTTAAATTATTAACCTCACTGGTCTGTGATTGTATGACTTTTTGATAGAGATATATTTTCTGATAGAATTCACGATAATTAGGTAGTAAATCTCGTTTAAGATTTTTATCATTTGTTGAACTTATTGCTTTGAAACAACCCATCATGATAGCCCTCTCAATCATGGATCTATTTCGAAATCTCATAATTTCCATTTCTATGTCATCTTTATTGGAATAAGGAGACGAAGCATTTTCAAAATCCTCAGCATCATTAGCATCCCGATTTGGATGTTTCAAACGATTAATTTGATTTTCGATAAATTTAATTTTTAATTTGGATTTCTCATATAATCGTTTTGTCTTTCGCTTTTCATTTGTGTAGATTTATTAACTTTTCTGCTCCATTTTTTACTTTAATCTCAATTTCCTATCGGTGTTGGAGATTGCGTAAGCATTTCTCATAATTAGAGTCCGCCTGGTTTGTTTTCCATGCTTCGGGATTCTCGAATTGTGGCAGCGACAAAATATCATCCTCCAAATCATCAATTTTATATTTTAGATCATTGATCTCGTTATTGAGCGTCTTGATCAATGACGGCGCGTTGTTATTCGCTGCGCCGTTTGTGTTCGCCTGAGACATTTTCTGCACCGCCGCTTTCGTTTTATATCGAATATTGAGCTCATTTCGATAATCGCTCACTTTATTCTTCAAAATTTCAATCACTTCTCTGTACGATTTATCACCGGAGATTTTATACTTTTCAAAAATATCGACTGATTCTTCCATAAAAATTGTAAGACCGTTTGCGGCTAAATATTTATTCATTTTTCACAATAAGCAAAATTCAAAATTCGCGCCATTAAAATTTATTTATTTACTCAATTAAAACAAAATCAAAATTATCATAATTTACAAACAAAAAAATCACGATTTCGACTTTCGACTATCAAAAATTCGTTAATGACTGCCAAACACACACACATACACTGTCATATAATCCTCGATCGAAAGTCTCCCCAGCCAATGAGAACCCATCAAATGAAGACCAGTCTACAGACCAACATACGAAACGAATCGATCAGTTTGGAATTTATTTCCATATATCATCAAATATTATTGCTCGAATTCTTTATTTCTCAAATCATATTGGTTTGATATTTTGATGCGCTAAATCGAGCCTTTTTAAGAAAACTATTCAAAGATTTCGATAAATCAATTGAAAATTGTTTTTGATCTCATCTTGAACCGGAGCATTTGTGTCGCTTTGTTCTGTCCAACTGATTCATTTATTGTTAAGGTGGTTTTAAAAGGTTTAATTAATAATTCTTTGAACAAAGGTGATAGTCTTTCTGAATCATTCGCTTCTAGATATTCTATAAATCGGTCTAAAATCGAGTTTTGTCATTTTATTGTTCGAATATTATTCCGCTGGAGGTATTTAGCAAATGACTGACGTGTTTTCTTTGCAAGTTTCTTTGTGGCTTCTTTTTCTGGTTCTGATTCCAGAGGCTTTGATGATAAAACTGGTTGAATCTTTCAACTGACACTGGAGGTGAATTTCCACGACTTAAGTTACACTCTAGAACCTTTTGCTTGAACTTTTCCCGAGTAACATTTGCCGGCGAACAAATAATCGTACTGATCGACGTTTTCGATAGTTTCATTTGTTCGAGAGTCGTCTCTTTTCTCGACGATTGTTTGATCGGAATGAATTTCAAATTGTTGAGATAATTGACATTATTTTCACTATTCGTGTTGATATTGACGAGATTATCGTTACCGACACCGGCAAACGATTCCGTTGTTTCGATATCGTTTGAAATTATCACATCATTTTGCGAATAATTTTTTTTAGATTTTCTGATGGATTTCATAGATGGAGAAATTTCAGAGTTATTGAGCGATGATTTGATTTATTTCATGCGGTTGTCATAGATTTAAATTTACGCCTAATTTAAAATCATTGTTTTACTACAATCAAACACTGGCCTTTCAGTATTTTTATTTAATTGTCTGAAATCTAGACACAATCTTATTTCCTCTTTTTCCTTCTTCCATATGCATACGATTGGTGTGTTCCATGGTGAACTACATTTCTTTATGATATTATTGTCTTCAAGGTTTTTTATCAAATCATCTATCTTTTCCAGATTGGCCGGCTGTCTACGTGGTTTCATTAATATATGTTCCCCAAACGTATTTATATTATGTTTTAGCAAATTCCTATATCCCATTTATTCGCCATAAATATCTCTTTATTTTGCTGAATTATTTCATATAGGGGTGATTTAATATTGTTTTAAATTGTTTAAAATTGTTTTAAAATCTTTCATATTATTAATTATCTCCTCCTTAATTACATTTACTGTGGCTCCCCTATCCAGAAGACAGTGCCAATTTTTAACTTTCACGCAAAAATCCACACTTGACCGTCCTTTCAATTTGTTATTTTGGTCTTTGAAATCTTCTATATATCTGTTGTACCTTTTAATTTTTTTCGTCTTGTATATTCATAGTGTTTACACTGTTTTCAGTTTCCTATATATTCACATTATATTTCTAAAATATCTCGTAGAATATTTTCATACGTAAAGTTGAACTTATGATCACATACTTATTCATACATACAATTAAACGTACATGTACATTGATTTCATAATGAAGTAAATTGATAATTTCTCCTGTTATCGTGTATCCTCATATTCTTGTTCGTTTCCAAATCTTCTTTTACCTCTTGAATAATCTGTTCATGTATTTTCTTATTTTCTGTCAGATATTTCCATTCTCCTGTCCATTCCATCATCCTGGTCATCTAACTCCGCCAAATACTGTTTCTTATTCGTCTATACTGGTTGTTCTCTGTATTTTAAATTAGCATAATATCTCCTGCCGTTCCAATGATTTCCATTGTTGTCGAATTTGCTTTGATCATGTTCAAACCGATTTTTTTGGATTTATAATTACTTTGTGTATATTACCTTTGATTTATTCGTTCCATGGTATAGGTGGTCTTTTATTCGCAAACATTTTTCATTCGTTATCTTTTCTTGTATTAGATGCCGCTATCGGTGCATTTATTTTCTTTTTACCGTATTCATACATCATTTGTATGTTTTCAATCCCATCCATTTCGGGAACAATCGATAGTCGAGCTTTCAATCATCGATATCGGAAAGAATAAATTAATATTTTTCCGATTATCTGAACCAATTTGACATCTGAAAACTTAAAATAATTAGTACTAATTTCATTTTTTAAAATTAAAATAAATTTTATTATTCAAAATATAAATTTAGTTTCTTCATTAAAAGTAAAATTAATCAAAGCATTCAAAATTTTACAATGGTTTAAAATTAAACATATAATTAAACAATTAATTTTAATTTAAATCAAATTAGTTTCAGATAATAAGAAAAATAGGAATCAGCTGGTTAGGAGAGACAATCCCAAATCAAAATACAAAATAAATAAACCATTAACTTATGGTTAATAAATAAATCAGTCATATTAACATTGTTACAGCTTTACTATTTTCCTTTTGAACATTTAATAATAATCAATGGCAATATTGTCTCAGAATGCGTATCAAAATTAGAAATCCAAATCGCGAACTCATCTTTTAATTTATCTGACATTAGTTTGACTTGATGTCAAATATTTAGACTTAGATGTATGTGCTCAATAATACAAGTGCGAAGACGACGATTTGTCTCTCCGATGTTCGAATTTTGACGTGATATAAAACTTTGTATACAATATTATCGCACTCAACTTTGTATTAAATTGAAACCAGAAAATTCTGTTTTCCTCACACACAACTTTTAATTGATTATTGTTTCGTTACATTTTATTTTTAAAATTAATAGTCTTAATATTAATAAAATTGATAAAATAAAATAATTTTTTGAAACATGATTTTAAACAATAAAATATTCTCTTGAGACTGTAGCAATGCGCGGCTTATCAATTACAACATTTTTTATTTATTTTTTCTGAAAATTAGCCTGTTTTATATCGATTTTACAAATCTTTCAATCCGAAAATCCAAGACAAGAATCTGACGAGTTCCATTCAGTTAATTTTAGAAGAAGTAGACGAGAAATTCGGACAGACATTGTTGGCTAAAATTAATCCGATTGAGTTATTAATTTGGGGCGATTTTTATTTGATTTTTATGGACAATTCACCCTACAGTAAATTGTGTTTCACTTTTATTTATGAAAGAAAATTCGATTTTTTAGAATTTAATTTGCCGAGTCGACTTTCCAAATGGTTCTCAGAAATAAATAAGATTGAATCGTTACAAAGAGCAGTTGGTTTGGTTCTGGGAAATGTCATGGATAATCTTCAAGAGATCGTCAGAAATATTTCTGTTCCACCGATCGTTCATTTGGAATCGGAGACTGATTCTTGTTTGATTGACTCGGAGAGAGATATCATCACAGAGACGTTTCTTAATGGATATAGAATTGTGACGGATCCGCTTGTTTCTTCATCGCCAAAGTAAGTTAATTATAGTTTCGTAAATAAATTGTCGCACTGTTCTTTTATGACACTTAATCAACTTGAGGTATTATAGTTAGACAACAAATACTAGTGATAATTAATCCTATGAGGGCCAGTTCATTGCACAATCTGTAGCTCGTAAACTAACTCAAGATGTTATTTCTGTTTGTTTAAGGAGTTTAATAATATTAATCTTATTATTGTATCTATTTTATTCTTGATGGGTTTCTGATGAGAAGATATTTTTGAAACTTTTATTGGAACCATAATTTAACAAACAGTTTACTTCTTTGGTTTATTTTAAAAAACTGAATGAAAACCTGAGGTTTTTATTAATATTTTTTTAAATTTAATTTGACATGTGGCCTGCTGTTACTTGATAGAAATTAATTTGTCCACGCCATTAACAAAGTTGTGAATTACTGAATCATAGGAATGATATATTGTATATTAATCCTATAATGGCCAGTTCAGATTTTATCAGTGATTTCAAAACTAAAAAATAAATGGTATAAATTAACGAAAATAATATTGCCTATTAAAATACTCATAAACATATAAACGAACAGTGTTATTTTATTAATTCGTTGGTTGTTCTTAAATTTTACTTTTTAAGATTGCCCATGGCAAATAATCGAAACATCCTGATAACGTCAGCTTTACCCTATGTAAATAACGTGCCTCATTTGGGCAACCTGATTGGTTCAACATTGAGTGCCGACGTATTTTCTCGTTACTGCCGGAGTCGAGGGTGGAATGTTTTGTACGTTTGCGGTACAGATGAATATGGTACGACAACAGAAGTAAAGGCAACAGAAGAAAAATTAACTCCAAGAGAAATTTGCGACAAATACAGTTCAATCCATCAACAAGTTTATCAATGGTTTAACATCAATTTCGACATATTTGGCCGAACCTCCACTGACAAGCATACAGAAATTGTTTGTGAAATATTCAAGAGTATTCACAAGCAAGGTTTTATTATCGAAGATACTGTAAGTCAACTTTATTGTGAGAAATGCGACAAATTTCTGGCAGATCGACTAGTCGAAGGTACTTGCCCATTTGGTACATGCAACTATGAAGATGCTCGTGGTGATCAGTGTGATCGATGTGGTAAATTGATTAATCCTGTGGAATTGAAAAATCCACGTTGTAAAATGTGTGGATCGTCACCTGTCGTTCGATCGTCTCAACATTTGTTTCTTGATCTATCTAAAATCCAACAGAAATTGGAATATTATTTGCGAGAGAAAATGGAATCGGTACATAGTGTTTGGTCAATAAACGCCAAAAGTATTACAAACTCATGGTTGAAAGAAGGATTACGACCACGCTGTATTACTCGAGATCTTAAATGGGGTGTTCCAGTTCCTCTTGCTGGATTTGAGAAGAAGGTGTTCTATGTATGGTTTGATGCAGTTCTCGGTTATATATCCATTACAGCATGCTACACAGACGACTGGAAAAAATGGTGGCTTGCTGATGAAAGTACCGGTAGAGTAGAATTGTTTCAATTTATGGCAAAAGATAATGTTCCATTTCACTCGGTAATTTTACCGGCTAATTTACTCGCAACTGGTGAAAAATGGAACATGATTCAACAACTTGCCGCCACCGAGTATCTCAATTACGAAGGGGGGAAATTCAGTAAAAGTCGTGGATTAGGTGTTTTCGGTAATGATGCTATAACAAGTGGTATTGATGCAGATATATGGCGATTTTATCTAATATCAACCCGACCCGAATCTCAAGACTCATCCTTTTCGTGGACGGAGTTTGCTACTCGTAACAATTCCGAATTACTAAACAATCTCGGAAATTTTATCAATCGTGCTCTTTCGTTCGTTACTAAATTCTTTTCTGGTCATATTCCAGATTTTCGGACTTGCTGCTTTTTGCAGAAATCCTTTGACAGCGATGAAATGTTCGAATTCATAAGTGAAGTAAACAATTTCATCAAATCTTATGTCACTCAAATGGACCAGATCAAACTTCGGGATGCTCTATTTACAGTGCTGAAGATCAGTGGCCTTGGAAACTGTTTTATCCAGAAACACAAACCATGGGTCACTGTGAAGTCACTAGACACGAAGAAACAAGCCGATATTGTCATTGGTATTGCGGCAAATGTTGTAGTAATTCTCGGAGTATTGTTGGCGCCCATAATGCCGACCATTGCCGACAAGATCCTTCAACAGTGTAATGCTCCCGATAGTTGCCGTCAAATATCGGCTGATTGTCGATTGAGAGCATTCTTGCAACCAAATCACGAAATTGGAGTTGTCGTACCTTTATTCGAGAAAATGGAACCTGAATTTGTGGAGAAACTGCGGCAGAAATTCTCTTCATCGGATTGATACCCTTTTTATGCTAGACTCTGTTAATTTGTTGTTAATTTTGTTGCTGAATTTCAATATATAGAAAGGAAATTTGTTGTTTTTGCTTATTTATACATTTTATACCTTCTTTATACTGTGAGGAATATGCGGTGTGTAATTGTTTTTTGTAGTGTTTGCATGTTTAAGTGTCGTGTGTTGATTTGGGATTGTGCCTCTCCTAATCAGATGGATGATCAATATTTTAATTCTTATAATCTGAAACTAATTTATTTAAATTTAGATTTAATATTTTAATTTTTATTATTGCAACTTTTAAATAATTTTATTGATTTTATTTTTGTAAATTTTTAAATAATTAAAATCAAATTAATGTTTAAAAATGACTATAGAAATATTTTATTTAAGCCAATAAAATATAAATTAAATATTTTTTAATAAAATAATATTCTCATGTAAAGTTCAGATTATAATGAGATATTGAAAATTGAATGATGGATTATAGTTAAAGCAATACTATTGATCATCATAAAGATGATAAGAAATGTGAATGTAATAAATATTCTGTCAAATGTGAGAGCTCTCTTAACATATACAACAAAGGATATGAACATTATAATTATAAACTGCACTATTACTAACCACTTTTAAACTTTCTAGTTTCAACTAGAAAAAAATTGAAATAAATAATAAAAAGATAGAATTAGTGTCAGTTTTGTTGTAACGTACTTTTGTAAAACATACTGACAAAAATTCACATTTTACATGACTCATTAGCGTTTTGAAATAATAGCATGTATCTGGGTTTTTAGGCAATTTAGGGTGTACAATGTGCACCCAAAAATTTGGCTATGTATAAAGCATGGTGTTGGTGTTAACGGGTGTAGCGCGGTTGTGGTGTCCCGGGGTTGAGTACTCGGTATTTCCGGGACGACGGAGGACGGAAAAACCAATCTTACCGTCATTCGCCTGCAGATCATCGATTTCATCTCCGCGGAAGAGTGGTTCGCGGGTGATCATCTCAGCAAACAGATTTTGTGGTTTAAGATCTCTGTGAATGATCCGGCGTAAATGACGAAACAATAAACCCTGGAAGATTTGATAATCAAAACATTTCACAACCATCGCGTTCATATTGGACTCCAGATTATCGAGATACCGCCGCAAAACCATATTTACATATTCAAATAAGAGAAATAATTTTTTATTTTCTTTATAAAAAACTGTGTAAGCGCTTTCTCTAATCTTTCCAATTTTAATAAAATCAAAAATGGAAAATTTGATATTATTATTTTTAGATGTCATTTGATGTAAATTCGAAATACAATTTTGATTGACAATCGACTGTTAACACTACGAAACAGAATTTAATTTTTTGATTAGCAAATCGATAAATTAATATTTGATTGCGATTATAAACAACGTTGAATAATGAAATAATACAATTTTTCGAATCCGATCTTTATTATTCACAATTTTTTGATTTCAAATAAATAAATTTCATTTTCAAATAAAAAAAACTAAACATCGATCACTAATTTTTGTCGATTACAAACAATATCACAAACAAATTTACAAATTTTGACCAAATGTCAATGCACTTCAATTTCCAGTTCACAAATATGTAATTTTTAGTAGCCAAATCCTTTTTCGATCAAAATGATTAAACGCATAAATTAAATCTAAAAAGTTGTGAGATGGTTTGAAATTGTTTAAAATCGGTGATTGTTAAACAACGCAATTTTTTAATATAATTTAAATTACTTTAAATTTCATTATTATTTTTTTGATTAAAATTGAATCAAATTTTCTTCATTATTTATCAGTAACAATTTTTTCTATTCAATTTTTTGTGCCATTTGGCATCTTTTGTTATTTAATTATTTTTAAAAAATAAAAATTGTAAACATAAAAAATAAAAAAATCACCACTCAAAGTACATATTAAAAACTAATTCAAAACAATTATCGAATCAATTCGTTAAGTTCGATGTGCGTAAATTGTCAATCTCGAAAGAACCACTGAAATTGAGTTGTAAAACATCTTCGTTCGTATTAATTAATGCTTCATTGAAATTTAAAGTCAATAATTTGATTTGAAGTTTTAGATTTCGACATTTTCACTGATTTTGACTAGAAATTCTGATAAATCATCTACGAACATTTTTATCGATAAACAAAGATTATTTCAACATTCTATTTTTTGAAAATTCCAAACAATACTCCGGTCTTCACGATAGAACCACAATTCGACAAAGTTGCAACTCGTGACGAATTTTTATTTTTTTTCTATTTTTTTTGGTTCATTTCGATTACGCCTCCCCAATATGAATCGAACAGCCACGTTTTCTTAAGTTACACCCAGCTGGAAACCTTAAAAAAAACCATGTTTTACCAATAAAAATCAATAATTTAAATTCAAAAAAAAACTGAGTTAAAGATGCATTTAAATAGCAAAAATTAAGCTTTTTTTTCGAAAAATTCTTTTTTTTCACATGTTTTGACAATTTAAAATTGAACATCTAATTTTTAAAATTAATTTAAGGCATCACAAACTTATGTTTTAGTGTAAATACATACAGTATGGTTGAGAAAATTACAATAGTAACACATTAAATTTTTTGCTTGTTCAAACTAATAAACGATATTGTATTCAATGTAAAAACTTGAAAATTATGGAAAATGTACCAAAGGTATTGCAGGAGAAGTGTTTATGACTATCCTGTACCATCAAAGCCACTCTGCAATCAAAAATCGATTACATAGTGTTAAAAGTTAATCAAGAAAAAGCATGTTTTCCAAGTATATATCTATTGTCGATAGATTGCGATAAATTATTCAAGGAAAATTAGAAAAAATATATTTTTAAAAACTTTTCAGGTCAAAACTTTTTTTAATTTACTGTATGGAAAAAAATTTAAGAAGACAGAATGTTGTCATAATGAATTAAATTGTTGCTTTTAAATAATTTATCAATTATTTCTCTAGTTAGTGTCTCAAATTTTGTTCTTAATTATAAAATTATTATTTTGCTTAATTTCGTCATTTTGAAAAAAATAAAATAATGAAGGAACAAAATTATATTTCATAAATCATTAAATGTACTCCATACATAAAAGAACTATCTCTAAGGTTAAATACTGTAAGCAATACAGAGCACAAACAAATCAAACTAGTCGAATAATAGTTTTGCTTAATATTTACAATTTATAGTTCTCCACAATTATAAGATCAGAAAGAGGTATTAAACTCCCATATATAAAAAAGTATAATTATTTTATTTGTAGCTTTGGATTGGTCACTAAAATAGACTCATAATTTATCACCTTTTTAGCAAAAGACATATGGATGACGTTTCTGTGGTTCGAGAACATGGAAAGTGTTAACTCCAGACTGTGGTTAAAAAAAATAAAAATCAAAATTGTTTTTACCAACCTTCCATTCAGTTCTAACTCATCTCAGGTACCAAAGAGACAATCAACAAATTGTTCTGAAAATAAAGAGTTATTGAAGTAACTATGTTAACTTCTCATATATTTGTGTTGGAAGAACTTTTTGTTAATTAAAGTTGGATAATAGAATTGAAATAAATAAATAAATCTGAATACCCAACATAAATATATTCATCACTAGAAAATTATATCGCGTCTATTTAATTTAAAATTTTTCGAAGTGATTCAATAAACAAGGCATTATTTACATTATCACAAAAGTCCCTGTTGTTCCCATTCAATCACTAACCATATTTAGATCCATATTTAGAAACTATTATATCTCAAAAAGGTTCTGAATTTAATTTAGAATCTATGATACGGGAAAGGAACCTTTGATTTAATCTTACAATATTAAGATTTGAGGTACTGGGACCACAGATGTATATATATATATATAACAAAATAAGAAGACGTCAAGAGAATTCGACGTTTTAGATCTTGAGAGGTCAGAGATATCGGGAAAGTTTTGGAAAACGAGTTCATGCTCCAATATCTGTTCCAACTAAAATATTACTGACATATCAGAGATACAAGCAAAACCATTTGGAAAAGTTCAGTGTTGAAAAATTACTAAAGGGGTTTCTTAGCAAAGCGACTTTAAGAAGAGTAGGTTAGGAAACATTATCTAGAATCTGAAGACTATTCAAAGAAATATACGATGAGAAAGAAAAGTGATCTTCGAGTGAGAATGAAACGTAACAAAAAAAGTCCTAATTAATTGGTTTTCCACAAAAATCGTTACAAATTAAGTTTACTTTAGAAATCTGATAGAGTGGACTCCCTGGAGTTATTTGGATGTCTGAGCAAAAGTTGAACTTGCTAAAGAAGAGATTCCTTAGAGATAAAGATTTAGAAAAGGAATGAAATAAAATTATTTGGGAATAAAACATAAAATGTTACATAAGAAAGCTGAATGACGAGGTGAAATCAGAGATGGTGGTGGGTTCCTTAATTCCTAAATTCAATGAGACAAAAAGTCTTTTTTTGAATCAAACTTATCAAAATTGATGATTTTAAATGTTTAAAGCCCTTAAATGTTTATAAACATTTAAAATCATCAATTTTAAATACCGTATTACTTCGATTTAACTTCCCGGCATTTATTTTAAATGCTGATTAGAAGGTGCGGTGTTAAATCGAAGGCGGCGTTTATTTCAGAAATTAAAAAAATAAAAATTAAAAAAACTTTATTCAAAAAAATAATAATTTGTTTAAAAATACACAATGTTAGGATAATTAAATTAATATCAATACATATTTATATTTAAATTCATATCTCTATTTATAAATATATAAAGGATCCATTATATGATTATATAGACTCCTGAAATTGTTTTAATCAATCAACG
>MQRK01237963.1:15346-27836 GCA_001938485.1 Girardia tigrina | reverse complement strand
GCAAAACTGTATAGTTTTGAATAAATGTTGTAACTGTTACTGTTCTTAAACTAGTTTCACATTTAAAAAGCCATAACATGGGTATGGTAGAGAAGTAAAATTGCTTCAAAATGATATAACACTTGACATAATATTTAAAATCCGAGACATGACTGCACATTTACCAAAATGCCAAAGAAAACTATACACTTTTGCTGGTCACTGTATTTACACGTTTTTTTATGCTCAGCAATATCACTCTTTCCTCTTTTTGATTGTGTTCTTGAACTCATTTTTTTGGAAAATGGAAAATTACCTCCAATGAAAGATAAAGAATACTTGTGCTAATTGTTAAAAAACCTTTTAAATGATGGACACATTACGAAGGATGTTTTTGACTTACTTCATGTGTCTGGTTCTCAACCAGCAAATTTATACGGTCTTCCTAAAGTACACAAAGATGGCGTTCCAATGCGACCGGTTCTATCTATGATCCGTACGTCTCAGTACAATATTGCTAAATATCTAGATTCTAAGATAAAATCTTAATGATTTTATTTGTAAGGACAGTTTTGAGTTTGTGAATTCTATTACCAATTTTGAAATACGAACTGAAAATGACTTTATGGTTTCCTTTGATGTATCGAGTCTATTTACTAATGTTCCGTTACAGGAAACCATCGAATTATGTTGTGAACTTTGGTGTAAGAATAATCTGGACAATTCTGATTTGGATGAAGTTGATTATCGAAAACATTTGCTACTTCTAATGTCCATTTTCTATTTAATGGTGAATGGTACAAACAGATTAATGGGGTTGTAATGGGTTCACCATTGGCTCCAATGTTAGCCTCTATATTTCTTTCTTCCATTGAAGAAAAAATAGAATTTTTTTGCGTGAAAAAAGCACTACTTTATAAGAGATATGTGGATGATATCTTTCTAGTCTTTGAATCTCGAGAACATGTTTCCTTTTCTAGTTTACATGAATTCGATTCATCCAAATATAATCTTCACAATGGAACAGGAAATAAATGGAAAATTACCATTCCTTGATTTGTTTATTCAAAGGAAAAATGATCATTATGAAACGGAAATATATCGAAAGAAAACTGATACTGGTTTGTACATAAACAGTTTTTGTGAGCTTAAATATAAAAGGAATATGATCAAAGGTTTTTTATATCGCTCTTGGTTTCTTTCTTCCACGTTTTCAAAATCTATTAAAAGTATTGATACATTGAGCAAGTTATTGAATAATAACGGTTACTCTAAGTCCATCATAGACAGACTCTTCAAGCATTTTAAAAAATATTGGGAGAGAGTGTCATGTGAAGCATTGTTCATAAGATCATGTGATTCAAAAATCAATGTTCAAGCAGCACTCTCAACTAATTTGTAAAGAGGTTTCGATTAGACTTACGTATATGATTACATAATCATTCATTTCTTATATAAAAGCAATAAAAAAGAACATAATCAGTGATCTGATGATGACGGTTAAACCATCGAAATATATTATCCTAAAATATATTTTTAAACGGCGTTTATTTGTTTAGTGAATTTGTTTGATATTTTAATTAAGTTTAAATTTAATTCAATTTTTAAAATTTAGATAATAAATAAAATAAGAAATAATAGTAATAAATATAACACAATAATAACTAAGCAATGCAAAAATCAATGGCAATTTATATTCTTCTTTAAAAACTGAACGCCATATTTCAGCATTTATTTGTGTAATTAATTTCGGCGGATCACCCAGCGCCATCTTCAGACAGAATTGACACTGGCTCTTTGAAGCTTGTATATGAGAAAGGTGATTGTGTAATCAATGATCTATTTGAAAATGTTTAACACAGAAGTTGAGTGTGAAGCTTAAATATTAATTCTTGGATCCATGGATCTTATTAATCAGGCCTCACACGTCACTCTCTCCCAGTAATTTTTAAATCCATTACACAGAATTTTAAAATCTTTTTCTCCGATTTTTTTTTACATTTTAAATTATGTTCGGCAATATTGCTCCCATTATCCAACCGACTGCGCTCTTTGATCCGTTTGCAGAGATTACGAGATGTCCCTCCAATGTATGTGGCGTTACACCCATTACATGTATATTTATAAACAAAATCGGAGCACAAACCGAAAGCAGTGGGAGATTTATTACTGAACATATCATGAATTTTATAATAAATCTCTCACTCCTCTCGGTTTGTGCTCTGATCTTGTTTATAAATATACATGTAATGGGTGTAAAGCCACATACATTGGCGAGACATCTCGTCATCTCTGCAAACGGATCAAAGAGCACAGTCGATTTGATAATTAAAGTAATATTGCCGAACAATTTTTCTGATGATATGTATGCATGGCTTTAGTTTGCACAGGTTGGCAGTGCGGCGCGTGCCACTCACATTGATGATGGCTGTGTTGTTGTTCGTGTCGATGTGGACTATTGTACTGAGGTTGTAAAGAGGTGAGCTATTCTCGGATTAGCCAGACAAATTTGGAGCTGATGAGTTTCTTTTGGATTTAGACCTTGTATGTCCCCTGTGTCGATGGAGTAGTGTCCAGGTCGCGAAAATGTTGTCGGGCTAATTCCAGATGTTCGTCGTTACTGGGGCAGGTAGTGAATACGAGCTCTGTAACGAGTGAGGTGTTGGAACCAAACAACATCTGTGCTGGTGAGACTCCATGTCGACTGCTCTGGATGTTCCACCCTCTTAAGAGGATTATTGGCAGTTGTTTCGTCCAATTCTTTTTGTCTGCCATTATCCTCAGTGAGTTAATTAGTGTACAGTGGAACCATTCTACCACCCCGTTTGATTGAAGGTGGAATGCGGTTGTCCTCAGTCTTTGGGTGCCAAATCACTTGAGTAATGCGGTGAAAATATTGGCTTCAAACTGGCGGGCCTGATCCGTAATGATACGCTTTGGTGCACCGAATCTGGCTAACCAATTGTTGACGAAAATATAAATTATCGTTTCAGTGGAGATGCTTCTCATCGGGAACGCTTCTGGTCATCGCGTATTCCGATCAATGATTGTGAGAAGGTACGAGAAATCGTCGCAGGGTGGTAACGGCCCCACAATATCCATGTGGATAGTATCAAATCGGCTGCCAGTCGGGAAACTGAGAAGTGGTGGTTTAGTATGCCTTGATATTTTGTTGGACTGACATTGCAGGCAAGCTTTGCACCATATCTTGACGTCTCTTTGCATGTACGGTCAAATTACTTTGGTGCGCAGCAGATTTTACGTCGCTTTAGCTCCCGGATGTGCAGTGGAGTGAGTGAACCTGAATGCATCGGCACGTAGGGCCGAACCAAGAACCGGGCGTGGATAGCCTACTATCGATTTATCAAAAAATATACGACCTCGTGCCGTATGTTTTTCCTTAAAGGTTGCCGAGTCGTCGTCTGATGGTGGGTTTTGTTCCAAGATATCCGGAGTAAATAAGGGCTCAAAGTCTAAAGATGCTAGTTCTATGCGCGAGAAACAATCGGCCAAGATGTTGTCGGCACCAGAAGTGAATTTGACCTCGATGTCAAATTGTGACAAATAACTAATCTGTCTCTGCTGGCGTGGAGACGGATTTTTCATGTGGAAGACTTGAATGAGAGGTTTGTGATCGGTGTATGTGGTTGAGGATGTGTTCAAAATATTTGACTGCGAGGAACAAACCGAGGAGCTCTCTGTAAAAGGTAGAGTATCTTATTTGCGTGGGTGATAATTTCTTGGAGAAGAATTCCAGTGGTTCAGATGTTTTGCCCAGTACCTGCATGAGAACTGCTCCAATTGCGGTATTGGATGCGTCTGTTGTCAAAGTTGTTGGCAGCGAGCTTTCTGGGAATTTTAACGTTATTGCCCTGATGATATTCTGTTTGATTTTGAGGAAGACTGTAAGCCCTTGTTCGGACCAGCGTAGGGATTGGTTTTTTGGCCCGGAGGATATGTTCGTCAGTGGAGTTAATGTCTCAGAGATGTTAGGTAGTTCACCATGCCTAGGAAACTGCGTAATGTGGTGACTGTCTCTGTTTGTGGAAAGTTCGTAATTTTTTTGATGCCCTCTGGTACGGGGCTGATGCCATCTTGTGACAGCATGTGCCCCAAGAACTCAACGTTTGTTTGAAAGAAGGAGCATTTGGTGAGTTTTAGTTTCAGGTGATGCTTATGAAGTCTCAGTAACGTACCTGTGAGGTGCCCTAGAGGAGAGGCGGTGTCGGGAGAAGCAATTACGATTTCATATATGTAGGTTGCTGTATTCGTGAGCCCGTTTATTAAGATGTCTATATGTCTTTTGAACGTTTGTGAAGTGTTTCTAAGACCAAATGGCATGCGGATGTACTTGAACTGTCCGAATGGCGTGATGATAGCCGTCTTCGGGATTGATTCCTTCTCAACCTGTATTTGATGATATGCCTTGGTGAGATCTAAAGATGAGAACACTTTGCATCCTGCAAAACGAATCAAGATGTTGGTGATGAGAGGCATGGGGTATAAATCGGGAACCATTACTCTATTTAAGCCTCTAAATCGCCGCAGATGCGTAGCGATCCATCTTTCTTTTTCACTATTTGCAGTGGTGCAGCTCATGGTGAGCTGGACCTACGAATGATCCCGGAGCTTTCGAGTTCTTTAAACTCTTTCTCGGCCAGTAATCTGCGTTCTTGAGAATACTCCCGTCGGTGCTGTCGAACTAGGGCGCATGGACTTGAGACGATTACGTAACTGGATATACAATTGCTTGTGTTGTCAGACGATCCGGATACGTTGACGGTGTTTGGAAAATGCGTTTTGATATGCGAGTGGGGATCAGAACTTAATGAGCATACCCGTGTTGTTGGTGAAATGGTTTGTATTGTAGTCATGAGGTGGTTTGGAATGAGGGTTTTATTCTTGCAATCTACCAGTAAAACGAAATGTTCTAAGAAGTTCGCACCGAGTATTGGTTGTGTGACGTCGGCGATTGTGAATTCCCACTGCAAATGTTGCTTTAGTTTTGTGAGTGTGAAGGAGAGCTGCACCGTACCGAACGTTTGGACGGTTGAATCATTAGGGGCAGTTAGACGACGTGCCGAGCAATTTATTCGTGGTTTAAACGCTCTGGGCAGTACGGAATGTGCTGATCTGGTGTCGGCTAAAAATGCAGTTGATGACGCAGTGTGATTTTCGTTGGTAGCATTGCAGGTGAAAATTCCGCAGCAAGTATCAACGCTTTCTGGGTCGGCTGCGAATTAGCATCCAGATTCGCAACATTTTGCAAACTTACCGAACCGCTAGTGGTAGGTGCTGTTACAAATTGATAAAGAAAATATATATTTAATTTTTTTTATAAAAATGAAAGGGAGAATAATTTTGTATATATATATGTCTAAAAATTATATGTAATTAGATTTTTTTAAAAAGGAAAAATTTTAATTAATAAAATTATAAAAATTGTTCGATTTTGGAAAAATCCAGTTAAAAATGTTAGTTGTTTGAATAATCAAGATAAGTAAACATTTTCGATCTGTGTCTTTTGATTTGTTGCCGTTCTGATAATGATGCAACGGATTGATGAGTATAATTTGTTATTTCCGAATATCGTGGACAAAAATAAAAAAAGATTTAATTCCAATGACTGATTATAGAAATTTTGATTAAGTGAGTATTGTTGGCTCTTCAGGAGTTGGGAAAACATCGATATCTCAAATGTTCATCGGGAATCAAATTAATGATGTTGAATTAACAATTGCTACTGCTTTCTTTAGATGATATCGAACGTTTTCAACCCGAAATTTTCTAGTAAATATCGATTCACAATCAATTGAGTGTCAATCTCCAAATAACGGAAATTCGTGTCGATATTTTTCCAAAAAATCTAAATTCACAAAAAATTCGAAATTTGATTCCGATGAAGATATTGACCGCGGTTTCGAAACCGATGAACTTGACGACCTTGACTTTGGGAACGTGACTGACCACAACGAGGACATTGTTTACTTAAATTACATCAAGAACGTCGATTTCAATGAGGATTTCGCAATGTTATCGTTCAAGTTGAACACGTTACGATGCGACAAGATCATCACGCATTGTCTCAAGATCTCAAGAGTAACATTCGAGAAGTTGTATTTGAGCAGTAGAGTAAATGCATACGGGTCACTGATGAAAAAGAATAGTGCGAAGGTGTCGGACGGAGAGTTGTTTGAATTATCGATTGATGAGAAAATAAAACGAATTCGAATTTGTCGAACAAAAATGAGTGAATTTAATTACATTATCCCGAGTATGGAAAGCTCGGATGTGCCGATTCATCAGGTGATTCTCGTCAAGTCTCTGCATGATACGTGTTCGCAATTCACTGTCACAACACTGACTGCATCGATCGATACAGTAGGCGGATTGTTCACCGTGAATTCAGACAAAAGCGAACCGATCGGTCGAGGAACACAATTAAGGGCCCAGTACAAAAGATGCAACACCACGTGCAAATATTGATCTTATCTGTCTGCATGTTGTCCTCTTTCCAGGTGCATCCGGGAAGACATTTGGTGGTATCTTTGCTAAATCTTTTGTGGTACCAACAAGGATTGGGATTTGAGAATCATGTTTGACTAACTGCCATGGCTCTGCCTGAACTGTTCTTGTTTTTATCCCGTCTGAGCAAGGCCAATTCGGTTATGAGCGAATGTAATTGTTCTTTCACGTTATACTGGTGTGTCGCGACACTTTGTGTAGCCAGGATGTTATTTGTCACTTTTGCCAATTCCTCAATGTCTGTGGTTGTCGTTCCTGCTAGAACCACTTTAGCCAGTGGTAGCAGTGCTCCTAAGAAAAGTCATTTTAAAGTCGTGCCGTGCGGTTTCCTCGCGAACTCTGGTTGAATGTATTCAAAATCCGTTGTAATTTTCTTTAGAAAATCAGACGGTTTTAGATTTCCCATGGATTATGGACTGAAATATGCTGTGAAAATCTGATCGTCCGATAGTCTGCAGGACTTGAGTAGGTGTTGTTTAAGTTCGCCGAACGGTTTTTCTTTTGACCCGATCTCCCCTATGTGTATTGAGATGAATTACATGAGGTATGGTGGAAGTGCATATAGCGCGTGGTACAACATAGACGTTTAGTTGTTCAGTTTTTGGGCCTTGAATCTCAATTCTAAGATGTTTAACCAGCCCTGTGGTGAGTTTTTTTTGTAGGAGAAGTACAGAGGAGGCGCTTGGGGTAATGAGTTTGCATTGATAGAGGAATCTTCCGTTTGGGTTTTATTCATGCTCCCCCGCAGAGCGCGATGTACTTGAATTTGCGCCCGATAGGTTATTCTGTATCCTTCGCAAGTGAGATTGGGAAGGAGGGGATTCGTTCCCCATGTTATCCATATTTGACAATTGATATTGGACGTAATCGACTTTATGGTGTTACTAATTTTGTCTGTGTATATGACGGTTGTTTCCGATGTAACTGCCCCCTAGAAGTCTGATCCTGATGTGAATGTGTCGTAGTGGAGAATAACTACAGACTGACGCGTGATGAGTGTTGCACTTTCCGGTATCGTGTGAGATATGCTAATCATTTTAATAATTACAGCTATGTAAATAATTATAAATAATTATTTTGCCAGTAGGTAAATGGACTAAAAATATTCATGCAAATCATTGTTCGTTTTATTTAATTGATGATTCGAAAATTTTGTGTCTATTTTAACTCTCGGTAACGATTTGGAATTGAAATGAAATATCGACTGATAATGAATCTCAATAGGATCTGGTTCCAAACAATGTCTCTTGAGTGTTTCTCCTCAGCACAATTTCCTCAGAAATACCCTCATGTAACTTCTCTACGCTTGGATCGTCAGCTTGAAACTTAATCCATCTTTTGCATTCTAATAACATATCCAGTAGAGGCTTTTTCGAGAGAAACTGAATCACAATGTCGTCACTTAACTCTGAATCATATCCCATCTTTTGAAATCACACAATGACATTTTCAGTCATTTTTGTAAGTTTATCTAGTTCTTGGAATATTTGTACTTTTATTTCTATGAAATTTAAATATAACAACTTTATTTTCTGATCTTAAAAACCTTGTTAACTCTCTCTCTTGTATTTCAAATCTTCTTCTCAGATACTTTTTTGTGTCCAATGAAACCAATTTTGACCTTTACTAGCACCATCTCGGAATATTGATAATTCATAATTAACGAAGCATTCTATTTTAAACAATAAGCATCATGTTTTTCAATAAAAAGAAATGATCCATTGGTATTTCATTCAAAATATATCAATTTCTTTATCGTTCATGGGAGATTAAGCTTGATTCAAACCAGAAAATGTTTTAGCTTCATTATTTAAACTCGAGTGAGTTGTGTAAAATGTTGCCAAAATATCATTCTTCATTGATTAAAGCGGCGTTAGCATCATAAATAATTTTGTATCATAAAGATTGAGTTATTAAGACGAAACACAAACATTATAAAGACAAAGGTTATGAATCTAAACTTTTGTTAACAACAAAATGTATTTTCTAAATGCTTTTTCAATAAGTCACAACCTCGTACTTTCTTAGCAACTATAAAAAGTATGACCATTGCATATATCCTTCAATTGTAATATCTATTGTGAAGGACAGGCTCACTCTTAAAATTTTTGAAACAATTAATTTTTATAAAGAATTTTCTAAAATGAGGGAATATTTAAAATTAAAAGTTTTCTAAGCAATTATAATGTAAAAAATATCTTAATTAATTTTAAACAGTTATTTTCGTAAATAATCAAATCTTAATTGTAGATTAAAAACTTTAAATGAAATTAATTGGGAAATAATGAATTTCTAAATAATTGATTTAAAAGAAATATATAAAAACAAGGATAATTATGTTGTACTAATTTTAAAAGTTATTCTAAAACATAAAATAATGAACTTTGTTGACAGAGATGTTAATAAAAAACAAATAATTTTAAATTTTAAAGTAACTTTGAAATTCTGCAAATTAAAGATTTGACAAATACTTAATTCTTAAACAGTTTTCGTAAAAAAATAAAAATTAAAACTTTTATCATTAATGTATCGTAATAATAATAAAAATTTAAATACTGTAAATTATTTTTTGTATTCAAATTGTATTTAAAATTTGGTGTTAATGAATTATAATTTTGACCAAGAACCCAACATCTATAATTATATCTTGATAATATAATGAAATAAAATAAGGTATCAGTAAGTATAAATAAACAAGTAAATAAGTTTTATAAAATAGCAGTTATAGAATTATATGAATCAATATTATTGTAAAATTAATAGATTTGTCGAATTAAGAAATCTACTAATTTTACCATAAAAATATATCAACAATGTCTAATTAGATCAACCCAAAATTCGCATCGAAAATTGGATGAATCTAATTATGCATTAACAAAACAATAAAAAAGCAATAATCAAATAAAAATAAAAAAAACCAAACTCTATTAAAGGACAAACTTTAATAGTTAAAATAGGAACATTAAAACATTCCACAAACGATAATCTCAGTTAGAATAGAAACCTCTGAACATCCCATAGACGACAATCTCTTTCACACAGTAAATAGACTATTTGACAGTAAATTCCATTTCATTTCCATTAAAAAAAAATCAATCAATTGTGTATTGATTCTTTTTTTTATTATATGCTGCATTTATATTAATTAATTTCAAATGCAAATTAATTCAAATCCAGATCAGTGCATTTTGCTGGACATTGTCTTTCTAAGGCGCTTGTCTTTTTGGGAATTTGACGGTCGAATTTTTATTTACATTGCATCATTTGTTGTATATGATAATATTAGTAATAATGATTATTAATGATAGATAATATCAAACAAGTAAATGGTAATTATAAAACAAACGAAAATGCATTAAACAACGATCTTTGAATAATTTCAGGAAATAAATAAAATTTCAAATCATGCTTGACAAACAGATTGATAAAATAGAAGCATCTTCGTCTATCTTATTTTGAAAACGGAATTTCAATGTTTAATAATACATTTCTGCAAACAATTTATAAATATTTACAGTCTTATTTTTCATCAAGATAATTCTTTGAAACACTTTTACACTTTCAGCAGCATTCGAGCAGCATATTTCTATTCGAAATAAGCAAAGAGAAACGTATGATTTTTCCTTGCTTTTCGACATTTAACTCTTTATTCGACGCTTTCGACAGATAAATAAATAAACAAACATTCGAAAGCACAATCAACAATGAAAACACACGTCAAGCACGAAAGAAACATCAGAGCACATCGAAAGTTAACACAAAGGTTAAAGAACATGCAAATAAAATAATCACACCGTGTCAGTAAGTAGGGCACTACAATTATAATGGTTAGATATAAGTCACAGTAACAGGTCAGAACAATGGATGTCTCTTCTCTCTTTTCTACATACATGAATCCAAATAGATTCCCAAAAAGACAACTCCACTCATAACGAGAACAATAATATTTCGTTTCCAAAGAACATCTAAAGTTACATAATCAATGCTATGATAATTTAAATTAATTATTATTTTCATATGATTATATATTTTCATATGATTATAGGGAATTGATCGCCCCCACTACGCAAATTAAAAATTAGTTTGTATAAATGAAAAAAAAGTAAAATTAGGTTAAATATTTGCAGAAATTGAGATATTGTGCATTCCGTTTTTTATCAATCGATAAAATTTTTAAAAACTCATTTAATAATCATTTAAAACTAGAATAGTTTCTATTTGGTAGTTTTAACTTACAATTAAAAATAAAAAACAAAATTAAAATTTGTTAGACTGAACATATTTTTTCAGTGGTAATTATATAATGAGATAAAAAGCAAATTATTTCTTTTACTCTTTTATCAAGAAATATAAAAAATATTTTTAAATATGAATACTTAAAAGCTAAATAATAAAAAAGCTACTATTAATGTATTTCTTAAGAATTCTTATGCTTATAATAAAATTATACTTATAAAATAAAAGAAAAAGTTCACGATTTGTGTACATTGTCATGTCTCAATTTCTTATCTTTTTTAATATTAACAAGATTATTCGAAAATACAAACTTATACTTTTGTAATGCATCGAAACTTATTAACAAAATCATATCAATAATTATGGAAAAAGTCATAATACTAAAAAAGAGTTTAATGAAATGTTTACTAAAATTTTATTTCTTCCAGAAAAAAAGGAGAAATATATGAGGATTTCTGCCCTCTTAGTCGGGACAAAAAATTTGCTTCGTTAAATAGACGTACGTTAAATAGAGGATTGACTGTACCACAAAATTTTATTTTAATAAAAATTAGAAAATATTCTCCTTTTAAAATAATCACAACATTATTTTAATTTCTGAATTTTTGAACAAAGATTTGATTTTAACAGTATTATAAATATACATGGAAATAGAATTTCAATGATTTTACATTATCGAATATTTTACGTTTCTATATTTTAAGTCAAAATCAAAATACCGTAGAATAACTACATATGTCTTGCAATCCTAAAATTGTTTTCTTCCTCAGTTCAAAAATGTATTAAATACATTAATGAATTTTCATAAAACCGTTTGAATTACAAAATATCAGTTACATAAATTAACAAATTTACTTGAAGATTTTCGAATAAAAGGTGCTAAAATACAAATATTATTTATCTTTTCTACTTGTAAATATACTTGTCGGTGTTTGACTTCCTTGAGTCGAGGATGTTACTCCAGGAGAAGCTAAAAATACATTATATTATTCTAATAAGGTAATTTGTTGTTATTCTTATCGAGTAGCATAAGGAAATATGAGGGCACGTCAATTAAGTCTCAGAAAAATAAATGGTTTCTTTAAGAAATAAATATTTGAAAATATGTAAAATCTAATAAATTTGGTTATGGTTAGTTGTTCGAAATCTCAGAATATGTCTTCAAATTATGGTGTTCAACCAATTAATAGTAATAGGTCTAAAACTATCACTGGCATTCGTTTTAAATAAATATTTTAATTTTACAATGTAATATTGACATAAATGTTTTATAAATTTGATTTGTATAAATATTTGAGGAAAGTCAAATTTTTTGACGATGGTGAGTTTTTCCTTTTTTTCAACTTTATTAGAATTTTTATTTTTTTCTAAAATTTTCTGAGACTTAATTTTCCGAGACTTAATTGTCGCACTTCGAGGAAATATAGTTTACAAATATCAATCAAGATTGTCCTGAAAAACTCAAGAGTGCAAAAGTTTCATTCTCTGCCCTTCCTTCATTCAAATATACCAAAATGCGAGACACATGAATTTTTTTTAAAATTCACGTTCTATAGAAAAGCGTTCCAGATCTCGATGTAAAAGAATAAAACGACTTTTATTGTATCAATAAATCGTTCCTGTCTGGATTTTAGTCTTCTACTAACTCTATCAATGGACGATACACCTGAATGATTTTCGGATAGAAACAAAATGTTTTGAATTGGGAAATAATAAATGGTAACGTTATATATATATATATATATATATA
>MQRK01237957.1:12488-32840 GCA_001938485.1 Girardia tigrina | reverse complement strand
ATTTATCGAAAAATTAACTCATCAAACTTTAGATAAAATATTAAATGAGTCAAATAGTAATAATAAAAATCTTAATAATACGACTCCTCAAACCATTTCCCCTAATACAAATTATAACCTACTTGAATCAAGGTATATCTTATCGATTCCTTATTCAGAGGGTTTTAAATATTTAAAATCATCAATTTTGAAATGTTTGATCCCAAATACCATGAATCTACAAATTATTTCCGAAATATAAAAATATTGCCGAACATAATTTAAAATGTAAAAAGAAAATCGGAGAAAATGATTTTAAAATTCTGTGTAATCGATTTAAAAATTACTGGGAGAGAGTAACGTGTGAGGCCTTATTATAAGATCCATGGATCCAAAAATTAATATTCAAGCTTCACACTCAACTCCTCTGATAAACATTTTCAAATAGAGCCTTTATTATATGATTGATTGCATAATCATCTTTCTCATATATAAGCTGTAAAAAGCCAGTGCTAATTTAGTCTGAAGATGGTGGGTAATCCGCCGAAATTAATTACGAAAATAAATTTTGAAAAATGGCGTTCACTTTTTAATAAAAATGTAATAAACAAGCATATTTATCTTAAACGTTTTAAGTTAAAACGTAAATATATTAATTAACATATATTTTGTACATTTTAATAAACGTTTTATTATTATTATTTTGTATTTTCATATTCAAAATAAGAATCACAAAAGTTTAAGTTTATTGTTTACATGAAACAGATAAATTTTAATAAAGCTTTAAAGTAGGCTTTCTAGAAAACAAAAGCAACATTAAAGCCAAATACATTAGTTAAATTAACTGATGTTAATAGAAACTTGAAACAATAACTTTGACTTTTATTGTAACTATTTTGCTTAAACACTTCTATTATTAAAGTACATTTTTGGACTATATTGTTTTATATTTTACAGTCAACATTTTATCGGATTTATTGATTTTCTCAAATATATAACATATATATTATTAAAAATATTAACAGCCGAAGTCGTATTACAAGATTTATTACGACTAAAATGGTCTGTAATCAGCGTCTGGGGCATGACTTGTTTCTTTAATTGATTTTTCAAAAATTTTGTATTTTAATTTTGACTTTATTGACTTATGGTCTGATCATCAGGTTAAATTTGAAAATGTTCAATGTTTTATTCGATTTAGAAACAATTTTTAAATAAAAATTATTCGGAAAGATAATTTTCAAAATCGATTATTTGAAAGTAGATTTAGAAGGGTTGTTGTTGCTCATAGTTGATCTACAATGGTTATCTGTATTAATACATGACTCAATAAGTCCCCTGTCTGATACATTTATGACCTCACTGTTGACGTTCTCTCACGATTTCTGCATAACAGCATCTTTGAAACGATGGATGTCAAAAATCCATTACATTATCATAATTTTTAAAAAGTTATGTAAGTTTTAGTGATGCATGTTTTATAAATTTTAGATAAATAGATAAAAATGAATTTTGGGTCTTGTTAAAACATAGTTATCTGATGGGGAAATACTGTTGAGGCGAAATTGTGGCTTCAGAAACGTTATCAAGACTCTGCAATCTGAAAATCAACTATTATTGATAGGTTTGCCGAATTTAATGGCTATCATATGACTAAGAATGATGCTAAACACCAATGTCGCACCAAATCCATTGTTGTTTCCAGAAACCACCAAATAAATTATCGACATAATTTTGAAGGACCATAAAGTGAAGTTGCGTGAAATAAACACCATCTTGAAGATTTCAGAAAGTAGTGTCTTTACCGTTTTACACAAAAATTTGGGTATGCGTTAGTTGATATCAAAATTGGTGCAGTGTTTGCTGACATCATAACAGAGACAAAAACGCATTCACATCGCTGTTTGAATCTGTTCAATAGAAACGAAAAAAATTTTGCGTCGATATCTAACAATGGATGAAATATTGGTCCACTACAACATAACAGAATCAAAAGGATCGTCAAGTGAGTGAACAGCAGTCGGTGAAAGTTGTTCAAAGCAACTAAAAACTCAAAATTCAGTTGGAAAAGTTATGGCATCCTTGTTTTGGGACATCCATGGTATTTTGTTTATATACTACCCGTAAAAAGGAAAAATTATCAATAGTGAATATTGTATGACATTATTGGATCGATTGAGTGTGGAAATTCAGAAAATGCGACCTCAGATGAAAAAGAAAAAAGTGTTGATTAATCAAAACAATGCTTCCGGCCAAAAGTCGATGAAAACGACGGTTAAATTAAAGGAATTACTCTTTAAATTGCTTCCCCACCCACCTCATTCACAAGATCTGACCCTCAGCGATTACTGGTTTTTCAGACTTCAAAAAGATGATCCAGATATTTGTGATCTTACTCTAGAAATGTGACCATGATAAAGAAACAGGTTTTATGTTAACTTTCTCTAACTACTACCCAAATTCATATGTATTCGGACACGTAAAATAATTCTTATTAAAAATGTTAAATTATAAATAATATGTACTTATTTGTATTATAGATGAAATAATTTGATATTTTACGATAATCTAAATACAATTCTAAAATAATTTGAAGAAATCAAATAAAAAAGTTAACTAATAAAAATTTTATTCGCATTTAAAAAATTTTTCTCAAATTCAAAAGAATTCGGACATCTGCTTTTCAATTCAAGAGAATTCGGACACCTACTATTTAAAATCTTGTAACATCGCCCTTTGCTTTTATGACATCTTCCATTCTTCTCTTCATTGAATTTTATAAATCCTAACATTTATCAATGGGAAAACTATTCCTTATTGCTAAAATTTAATTCTTCAAAAAAGATTCTTCCAAATCAATTTAATTGCCCAAACATTCTCTATGGGACTTAAATCTGGGCTTCCTGAAGGCCATGTCGAGAAGGACATATTATTTTTCATCATCCAAGTTTTTGTAAATTTAGAAGTATGACAAGATGCTCCATCTTGTTGAAAAATGAAATCTCCATTGTCAAAATATTATGTAATAGATGGGATGAGACTTTCCCTTAATATCTCGGTATACTTTGTAGAGTTCATTGTGCCCTCTATAAAGTGAAGACTGCCAAGTCATTTGCTTGTCATACAACCCCAAATCATTACACTTTCTGGAAATTTCAGAGTTCGGTTTAAACAGTCCGATAATAATGACTCGGTATTAAGTCTTAAGACAGATTTTTCATTTTCGCCCATAGACAATTCAAAACGAGATTCGTCTGAAAATTTTGACTCCATTTACTATGATTAAGAGCCCATTCAAGTCTCTTTTTCTTTTGAATAGGTGACAGAAACGGTTTGTTTTTAGCCTTAAAGAAGTGTTTCACAATACTTATATTTCATTAAGAAAATCTTACCTGGTAGAATGAATAATTTAATTCATGTATTCGACGTAAACAAGTGGATGGAGAAGAAATACCTGCTTGCATACTCAATTTCTTGTTGATTTCTTGAACAGTAGTACGACGATAGTGATGAATTAACCTCTTCAAACACCGGTTATCAGTAGCGGAAGTCAACTTTGGTTGTCCAGATTTCTTTGGCGATGAGTTATTCTGTCCGTATTTAGCTTTTTTAATGAAATCGAACACCGTCGATTTACTTATCTCTAAAATTTTGAAATTTCCCTTACTGATTTTCCTTTAATATGTATGGCAAATATTTTCACCGTATGCATCTTTTTTTCCACGAACCATATTTTAAAAATAACGAAAATTTAATCGACTGAAATATTTAAACAATAATAACTACATGTGTTTTTACTAATAATCCATATTGAATTTAAAATAATTCATTGCTTACATTTATATTATAATTTTTATTAAGTGTCCGAATTCTTTTGAATTTGAGAACAAATTTTTAAATGCGAATAAAATTTTTATTAGTTAAATTTTTTATTTGATTTCTTCAAATTATTTTAGAATTGTATTTAGATTATCGTAAAATATCAAATTAATTCATCTTTAATACAAATAAGTACATATTATTTATAATTTAAAATTTTTAATAAGAATTATTTTACGTGTCCGAATACATATGAATTTGGGTAGTATATCCAATACATGATATTTTATTGAAAATAGTTATTTTTCTCAAAACTTCAAAAAATTTTATATAATAGTAAGATAACGAAAGGTTGTTTAAGCAACCTTATTCATAAGCGAAATATATCTTAATATAGTTATAAATATTTCAGTTGGAACTGGGTCCATTTTGTTACTTAACAAACTTATTATATTTATAATTGGTTTTAAAATGCTTCTTATATTCATTAAAATTTTACAATTTGATTTAAATTGCAATCTCTATTAGGTAGAGTCTACCTAATATATATTTCTACAGAACATATTTCTATTCGTTTTGAGAGAGTATCACGAACAATAAAACCAAGATTTTCTCACTCAAAAAATATGCTCAAAGTCTAAAATAACCATGAAACAAATGAGCAGTTCATTTCTAAACTTGATTTATTTTAGTTATACCGAAATTACTAATTTCCTGGTTATTGAAAATTAATTGCAAAAACATCCAAAAAGAAAAGATTTCTTATATTTTCAAGAAATATCATTTGTTTTTGAAGATAAAGAATATTTCAACAAAACATTTTTATGGGAATAATTTAGCAGTTATATGAATTATTCATTAACTTTCACCGCTTTAGTTCGAGCTTTGTTGAAATCATAATGTCTTCTTTTATTCTGTTTGTTAATTCTGGCGAAGTTAATACATTATTATAGCCAATTAACTATAGTATTATTTATTACTTTTTAAATTTATAATACTCTAAAATATAGTTTAATAGTGTAAAAGTTATTCTATATACAGGATTGTAAAGAAAGTGTTGTCCAATTTTGAAAAAAATGCATTCAAATAAATAATGTTGTAAATTATTTTAAAAGAGTAATATGAAACAAATAAATAATGGCTGTAAAATACAATCATTTATAAACATATAAGCAATTAATATGTTAAATATCATTCACCATGGATATTCGCAACAGAAGTTATTAACATATTAGTAACTGACATGAATTTTAACATGCCTATGATTATTTAACAAGAGCTGAACACAACATATTTGGTTAATACAAAAGGAACATGAATATATATAAATGAATTATTGGTGATTACTGTAAACAACGATATGAATTTATAACATTCAATCAGAAAAATCTACAAAAAACGTTTCATTCCTACGTTAACTTCATCAAGTAGTTTGTCCATTGAAAAAAACAAAATTCTTCAAATAAAACTAAATAATGAATAGTTTATATCAAATTACAAAAATTAGTTAGAATAATTAAGTAAATAAATATAAATATCTAAAATAGTAAGATCAAAACTATACAAATTACTAACTTTATATGTGCAAGGTGTGCTATAAGTTAATAAGTTTCAAATGTATTACAAATATTTCTTTTATTTACAATGACAATGTAAAGCAATGGAAACAAATATGTGCAATCATAAATTATCAATGATAAAATAGATCAACCTGTAGTCCTTCAGGTTCAGGTCACAAAGACAATCTATGAAAAGTGCTTACATAAATATATTAAGTAATTCCAAACTGAACTGTCTAAAAAAGGATAAATGAGGCGACCTAGCATGGCATGACACTGGACCAAATTTATCTACCATCAGTAAGGAGAATCGCTATGAGTAATTCATGCATCTGAAAGGCAGTTGGAGGCAGAGTATTGACTAGTTGAGAATAACAGTGCCCATAATTTAATGTAGTTACAGCTCCAAAATAATGTCTTCTTGAAGGAACTGAATGTTTTGCGTGACATATTAACATCATCAACAAAGAATGTGTGAATCATATGGTTCTAGGACATCGTAATTCGAATCATAACAGTTTGGAGAAAATTTTTACTTAGCTTCAAAAGTATGGATTTTTCTTATTCCAGAACGCATTTTTCTTATTCATAAACGCATAAATTACGCATTTATTAGAGAAAATAACACTATACAATGTATAATATACAATAATGATTTGTCTCGGAATTTCAGAATTAAAATTTCATATTTATAATTTTTGTTATTAATACTTATAATCTCTCTTCTTGCCCAAAGATAAACTTTCAGTGCTCATGGTTCACGTTAAGTGTCTAGAGACAAATTCAATAATTTTGAATGATAATTGGCTAATTCATATTCTGTCTCGTTTTTTCTGTAAATAATTTATATAAATAAAAATATGAAAATTAAAGAATTAAAAAAAAAAAAATATTATTTAAATAATTAATTTAAATAGTTATTCAAATCTGAACATAGTTCTTTGTTCTCGTTTGAATTGGATTATCTGACATTGTCGAAATGGATTGACCGAGTGTGTCAGAGTGGCCACTGTAGAAAATATCAGAAAAAAATCAAAAAATCAGGAGTCTTCAGTCATTGCAATATTTTCCAAATCTCGATTGACGAAATTAAATCACTGTTTCTGTTTGCATTTTTGAGATGGAATTTCGCTCGACGTTTTGCTTTTCTGACGATAGAATTTTCATTATGTGATATTTTTGTTGGACGAATTTATTGCAGCATTATTTGCTGATTGAGTTTCATTTTGTAATATTACTGATTGATAATCTCGTTTCAAAATTGATTTGATTCAAAATATTTTCAAGAGATTGAGTTGACCCAAAGTTTGAATTGTAAGAAATATAATAACAAACAATTTTTCTTTCAATTTAGAGACAAAAATAATCCAAAATTCAGAATTTTCGTGAACATAAAAAAAGTGATTTTAAAATCACTAATAAATACATAATATCCCAAAGTCTCACTCTAATTGGTTGATTAATCAGAGCGAGCCATTTGAGTCATTTGCTTCCAATTTTCTCCCCGACACACTCAATCCATTGACTTCCATAATAATTGTGACAATAACCCGAACAGACTTCTTTTTTCTGGTTTAAAAAACAATAATAATAATTGTTATAACCGATGCGATTTTGTTACTCAAAATTTGTTGTGAGAATCGAAACTTTTGAAATATATTTTTATTTTTGACAAAATTTAGAGGTGAAATTTGTTTGGTATTTGAAAACTGAAATTCTGTTATCATTTTTTTTCGAACAATAATTTACTTTGATTCTAACTTTCTTTGATTTTTTTACTAAAAAAAAGGATTTCTGAAATCGTAACAAAAGACTTAGCCAAACAAATGATGATTAGTCTGAATAATGAAAATGGGTCTAGTATTACCAATAACATGACACTGCTACCACCGGTCAGTCTCTCCGCCAACCTGGAGGCTGTCGGAACAATTTTCTTGCATCAGCTAATTAAACAGACATTGGGTTGCATGGTTTCGGTTCTAAATATTGATAAATAATACGGTAAACAGTAGTCTTGAATATTTGAAATTGATCAGAAACATTTTCTATTGATGTTTTTTGATCAGTAGTTATATGTTCAACCATATCAGTGTTGACTCAACTGTTGTTAACTCAACCAAAGCAAAGCTTGTCTAGATATTAATCTGCTTGAAATTCTTTACTTGCTAACTTTTTCTCAGATGACTTTATTGTGATTTAACTTGTTATCTGTCCCGCAGTCTTTTCTCATTTCAAAGATATACCATAACACAACTGATTACTTTTTAAAATTCCATTCAACTGCTAAGTATTAAAACGCATTTGACGTCAATAATAATGAAAGCTGAACCAAAAGAATAGCTAATAAAGACATGTTTTTACTGATTATTAATAAATAACTATAAACACTCAAGCAAAAAATATATACGACTATTATATGTTAGTATAAATGGATATAACGACTCGACCTGAGCCGTCCCGGTGGTAATAATAACTGATATAAAAGTCGGTTTGACTGGTCGCCGGGTCGACCGTTTCGCTCGTGGGGCGTCCGCGGCACTCCCGACCAGTGCGGACCAACATCCCGTGGTGACGATTTTCTTCGGCTCGATTGACGACGATGATGATTACTCGGTTTCTTCGGACAAATACGAATTCAAAAGAAACTGTTCGTCGCGCAATATCGATTCATTATCGATCGTCTTCGACAACTTCACACAGATTTTCGGTGGCGACAATTGCGATTTCATCACACAATTGGAATTCACGATCACTTTATTCGAGCAAAGGACAGCAAACGAAGAAATTGAAGAATTGTATGAATACGCGCACGCGTTTGTCGATCGGATTTCTTCGCACAAGTTCGACGGATTCGAGCGGTCTCTTCGTCGGACAATTTTCGCTGTTGACCGTCGATTATTTGGTACGCGTGTTGCTTGATTTTTTGTGAAGAAACGATTGATGACGAGTTGGAACGGTAAACGAAAAGTTTTTCGGATTTTTGTTTTTGAAAAAGATCGATGGAATTTCGATTGAGCTGATCGATTTGCTGAAATTCGTGAATTATTTGCACGGATTGGAATTGTCATTTCTGATGACCATTATAGAAATTTATTTGATTTAATGTGAGACAAAAACGAATTTTAAAAAACAAGCCAATTCGGCATTTTAAAATTTTTATAAAATTAATTCAATAAAACCATATCTTTTTTGTATTGGTTTTTTATACATTATAAAATAATTTTTAACATAAAAATTATTTTTTACATTGAAAGAAAATTTTTTACACTATAAAATAAGTATTTTTTACAATTAAATAAGTATTTTTTAATGTTTTTGTTGTAAAATGTTGTGGTACACAACAATGACAAATATTTTTAATATGGATCTCCTATTTCTCAGAACTCATTAGACATCCTTTACAAAGATCGGTTTGGTTAAACATTTTTATCTACTTTTGCTAATCTTTTGAGGTGCTTTATTAACTCAGTAAGGTGTTATTGTATATCAAATAAAATCTTTTTTTCTATTTCAGGAAAACAACAAATCTTTACTCAATATCAATTACTATTCATATGACTTGTTAGTAATTATATTACTGAGTCAATTTTAGAACTAAAATATTTAACGAACTTCTTGTATTAAACTTTTACATTCGATTATATTTATTACGGGTACTTTTCGCTGAAAACACGAGGCTTGTTCCTTAATTTTGTTTTGAAAATTGTTATTGAAAATAGATAAAGTATATACAAAAAGAAAAAAATGAATACTTTTTCAATAAGTTCCACACAATCACTTGGGATAGACTCACGCCTCTTTTCGATTTCCCGGATATGACTAGAAATAATTAGTTGGCAATAGAACAAATATTGATTGCGAGCAATATCTATACACGAAGCACCACTTTTGTCTTTCGCATTTAAATTTGCTAAAAAAATACTTTTGTTATTTTTTGTCATTGAACGTATCATAAATGTCTTTAATAAGAACTATTAAAGCAATCTTTTGTGTTTTATTATCTTTTTGTACCAACAAGACTATAATTGATTACAGTTAGGGGCCGTCCATAAACGACGTCACCCAAGAAGGTGGGAGAGGGACAGAATTTTGTGATGAAGTGTGAGGTAGGGGAAGGGGGGATTTGGAATTGTGACGTCAAATCGAAATGCTGAAGTATTTACTGAAAGAATTATGTGACGAAGTGTGACGAGAGGGAGGGAGGGTTGGAAATCTGCTGAATCATTTATGGACAGCCCCTTATATAACAAAATGTTGCCTCCTTACAATTAAAAAATTTAACAATTCAGAAATATTGGGTTGATGAATGATACTGATTTTATGCGCCCTTTTTTCGTTGTACAAAATGTTGTTTTGTATGCTTTTTTAAATTAATTTTCTCTATTTGTTTTAGTTAATAAAAATGTATGTTTAAAACCAAACTCATATTGACCATATTATTCTGTACCACTTATAGACCGATTGAAAGACGACGGAGTCATTCCGTGATCTCAACAAACTTTTCAGTAAGGAAACAATTTGTAAAAGTCATGTTCACATATGGTTCAATAGCATGACGATGCACGACACAAACTTTACAGGTGAAGAAGGAAGATGACGGACATTAGATTTCGACGACCCGACCATTCTACCGACCGTGAAAGAAAACGACAGTTTGACAACACAAATACTACCCAATGACTTTTATGTAGATCAATCCACTATCGTTCATCGTCTCAAGAGCTCGGAATGGCGTTAAATTTTCTTTTTTTAAAAAGACGATCATTTGTCGATTTGATGATGAGAAAATAATGTTTGATTTCTTTTAAAAATGACTCTTATGGACATTTATTTAAAATTGATATGAGTCGAACAAAGGCAAAAAAATTTTGCAAATTTTTAAACAAGAATCCAACAATCTCCCTAAACAATTCAATCGTTATTAACGACGGGCTACCAAATACTACAATAAAACTATTCATATGTCTAGATTAAGTTAATATTTTTTAAATTAAAGTACTTTAAATTTATCACTGCAACAATCGATTTTTCTATCATTGGTGCCCCACATGATTTACAGATGGAAATGGATGAGCTACAAACGTATTACTACACTTTTGTCAAAATTTACTCTTTCGGTTAATTTGGTTGAATGTTATCAAATTATACACTATTATCAATTCCATACACTATTCGTTAGGAGATCAGTAACCAGGTAGAAAATTTTTGAAAAAATATGGAAACAAAAATGATGAAGTAACTAGTAAATCAAAAAATTTAATTTTTTATGTCCATTCTTTATGCAGACAGAACTCTACTTTGCCAACAAAGTTTTTAAAATTTAAAAAATTTTAATTAAAAAAACACAATGAAAATTAACATATACTACTTATGATTTATAAGTAGATATCTTGCCATTAATATTGTTCGGGAACTCCGAATTTTCCGTTTTTTTCATTTTGGGATTTTAAAGTGTTTTTGATCAAATTTTTACATAATCATTTATTGTCATCGAGAATGAGTAAGTGTGCAAAGTTTGAAGAAAATCGATTGAGTAAAAAGCCTTCAAAAATAGGTTTCTAAATTCCAAAAATACACACACACATATATATAGAAAGTAAGCTAATAAAAAGAATGGAAAAAATAGAAATTTTATATATTTTAATTTATTTTGGTTTAAAATTTATAAAATAAGAAATTTCCTCAAAATAAAAGAAATAATTTTGTTAAAATATGTGTATTTCAGCATTTTAAAGAAACGTGTTACAAAATAAATTTTTGAAAATGTCAGTTTCTATTAACTCAGAAGATGTGGCAACAATATCTAGCACTATTAACAAAGAGAATCGCAATTTTCGGTACAAAACATCTCTATGAACGACTATTTTCAAAATTTAATTTTGAAAGAGCAATACTTACACATGATAACTTCAATGACCTTTTGATATTGAGTTCATAAACATTTAGGCCTGATCAAACATCTTTTCTAAAGACATGCAACACTATCACCTTAATTAAATTGCTTTAAAAGTTTTTATTTAACATTTTATTCTATCCGTCCTTGCAGATTTCCATATTTGATGGTTGTGGCCTAACTTTTAAAATACATTTCAAAGTCTCCAAATTAAACTTATACATTTAAAACTTCAAATATTTCCAGTATTAAGATAGAAATAAATATTTATATATTACAAACCTCCATTTTCTAACAAGAAATTCACAACTTCTCCATGACCGCCAAGGGTAGCTAGTATCAAACTGGTTCTGTCGTTGTCATCAACATCATGTATGTACTTTGACCCAAATTTTTCTATAATCACCTTGCAAGACTCTAATGCTCCTATTATTAAGATTGTTATTATTATTATTTATTGTATTTAAATCATTTTAAAAACATGATGATTTGTTTCAGAAGATAAAAATTTTATTTATAATAACTTTCATTTGTATTGACAAAGAATTTTAAAGGTTTAATTTCATTTGTTAAATTTTGTTAAATGTTGATAAAGAAATTCATAGTACCTTAGTACTCAAGTAATATTTGTACAATTAAAGTAAAATTTTATTATCCAATATTTAAACATTAATCTTAGGATTTAATGAGTTAACATATCGTAAAAATTAAAAATTATACTAAAAAGTATATATATATATATATATATATTATATTATATTATATTATATTTAATTAAAAGTTACGTTAATATAAATTTATTTTTAAAAATAGGTATAAATAGTCTTTCAATCCAGACTAAACTGATACTTAAATTAGCTGGACAACGATAGAATAGATTGCTGAAAAATCCTTGCTAAAATAACAGAACTTTAAGAAATTATATTCAGAAAAAAAACAAATTAATTGAAAGATAAAAAGAAGGCAAAATATCTCACGTAACGCAGAAATAAGTTTTGGTAAGAGGTTAAGCGAAAAAATCTACATTTGGTTCCTTATTTGCCAGGTATACAAAAATCTCCTTGAATAATCAGATTGACGGAAACCGAAGATTGTTTTTTAACTAATTAAACTTTAAACAATTTAGCTAATGTTTAAGACAGGGGTGGCCAACCCGCAGCCCGCGAGATCCATCACATTTTTACAAAATATATGGTTGGCTTACAATGCAATATTGAATTAAAACACATTTTTGAAACATCAGAATCAAAAATAAATTTTTATAATACTTACGCCACAAAAGAGACATTTTTGAATTTGAGAATTCTGGCACAAAAAGTTGTTAGCGCTTTTCGTTCAACTTACACATGTGAATCGTTCGAAAATGAGAATGACTAAACACAAAACACGGTCAAATATAACAGATGCTATTATCCAAGCCTAATTACGGTGTGCAAACACCAAATTAGATATCAATTTGCAAGAGCTATGTGGAAGAATGGAGAAACAAATATCGCACTAGTAAAATAAATATGTTTTAATGACTTTATTTTTTTATTTTATTTATATTGATATATTTTTCATCATGTGCGTTTATAATCATTATTATTATATTATGTTAATCTATGTAAATGTGTAGGAATATTAGTAAACACAATAATAATAACTCATTATGTTTCATTTTCTCCAAAAAAATATTTATGATGGGTTAAAATTCTATATGAAAATATATAATTTTAAATGTGGCCCGCTGAGTTATGATAGTTTTCCAAAGTGGCCCGTTAGATCATTTTGGTTGCCCTCTCTGGTTTGAGATTTATTTATGTACATAAGATTGCAGGACATAAGCTATTATTACTTTAATATTCTTTATTCTCTGAGATGCAGATTTGATTTAGAGTAACACTATATTAAGAATCCATGAAGATACATTTACTTGATTAACCTTTCGATAAAATGCTACATGCTTTAATACTTGCTTCTATTATATTAAACAAAAGAAAACAGTGATATATACTTTTTGAATTATTTAATTAATTTAATACATAAAAAGTATAGATACCTTGTTCGGCAGATAAGAGGAGAACATTTTTTCCTTCATCATCTTTCAACTGAACAGTTAGTTCATTGAGAAGAAACTAATTATAATACAAATAATTTATAAAGATTTTTGATTGAAAATATAATAAAAAATAATTTTGTTGAAAAAAATTACTTTGAGACATTCAAGGGGCTGTTGTCTTCGAATTGACCAGTGGATAATTGTTCGTCCATTTCTGTCTCTTTCATACCCATCTATGTGATCAATTTCTTGATTTTTGACTTTGGATAATAGGTTTAAGTGAGAAAGGTGATCTAATCTACATGCCCACATTGCTGGTGTCAGACCATTTTTATCATGTTGATTGACTTTAGTCTCAAACTCTATTAGCAACTAAAATTTATTTTTTCTACTTTCTCTATAAAATGAAAAATCTTACCTGAAGAGGTTCTAAGGTGGGAAGAGTACATGCCCAATGACAAGCTGAACGACCAAAGGAGTCTTGACAATTAATATCAGCTCCAGCATCTAATAATAATTCGATTAATGTAACATTGGCTTTAAAACAGGCCCAATGAAGCGATGTCATTTCATCTACAAAATAATTATACTTTGTTTTCTCCTAAACTTTTAGTTTGTTACTTAAATCACACGAATTTGGATTAGCATCACGTTTAAGCAACCAACGAACTACCTCGATTTCTTCGTGATAAACTGCATACATTAAAGGAGTACGACCGAGACAATCTTGATCTTCCAAGACATGTTTTTCTAAAAACAATTTTCATATTCTTTCTAAAGCATTCATCAATTTGTTTTCAGTATTCAGAATTGTAAAATAAATTTATTCAAGTTAACAATACAAATAAATTCACTATGTTCACTATATTTCATAGTGAACTAAATTTCAATTCACTATATTTTATGAAAATATATTTCGACGGGTTAAGCATCATCGTCAGGTCATTGACTACGTTTTGATTCAAAAAAATCAATTTCTTAAAATACATTATATAAATATTATATAAGTGTTACTAAACAACAATTTTTCAATGTTAGTATTTTGTACGGCCATTCGTAGTGTAACGCAAGCCTCTAGACATCCATAGATTGAGTGACCTAATTTTTGTAGATAATCAATCTAAAATTCTTGTGACGAGACAACATTGATTTTGGGCTTGATATCATCAACCATACACGATTTTTCAGGTAATTACAGAAGTTCTCAATAAAATTGAGGTCTACGGAGTTGCCTGGTCATGGCTCCAGAACCTACATCTCTTCGTTATTCGACCATTTTGAAACTAAGGAAGGCACATGACAGGAAGTCTCATCATTCTGGAAACAATTGGCGTAGGTGATGTCCAAGAATAATCTGATCTTCTGTTGTAAGGTACTTTTGTCATTAATGGTAGGGTTTATAGAATTAACCAGAGTTCACATCGATGCTTTGTTGTAACAGCACACTAAATCATAATCTTTGTAGGTTTTTGAACCTTTAGTAGCATATATTTTTTATTGTATTTCTCAGTAACTGGTCAGCTGACTGCTTCAAATAGTTCAATAGATGATTCGTCTAAAAATATTACTTTTTCAAAATCTGCTGTCCAATGATGATACTTCTTACAAAATTCAACACGATTCTGATTGTTCTTTTGACTTGGCCTATGTTCTTATGCTGGTTTTTGCCTGTGAGACGACAATTATACGTTAATTTTCTTTTAATGGTACATAGACTATGAGAAGAGACATCCATCATTTTATGGGTTAGCTTTTGTATATCTGTCTATAACAGTATATTTTCTGATTTTCGTTATCTTTATGTTATAATGTCCCAGTGCATTGTAGAGTGTCTAAGTTTTACCAACACAACTTTGACTGTTGTTCATTCGCCCTGATTTATCTCTTGTTTTTTTGGTTTAAGATTACAGTTTTGGCTCTTTTTTCAGATGAAAATTTACGTTTTACATGATTCAAAAAACCTACGCGAAGAAATATAAATTAATTAATAATTCTTCACATGATACTCTCTCCAGTAACTACCAAAATGCTGTCACGGAATCTTGAAATTATCTAGTTTAAAATCACATTTATATTTTTCCTATGTTAACCAATTTCACTCTTATTTTACTCTAAATTTACTCTTATTATGGTTCATTTTCTAAACTAGACCATATTTGAAGAAAAAAACACATTCTCTCAATGTTAAACAATATAGCATTACTTCCTCTGACTATCAAATATAACTATTATATTCAATTCCTGGAAGCCACAATTAGCAATAGATATCTCTTTGGAACCATGAGGCCTAAAAGACGTTGGCAGTTAAGCGCCAAGCTACACTTCTCTTTTATCAGTGATGTAAATAATACTGTTTTCATAATTTTCCTATAGTTACTTTCTTAAAATGAAGATGATGAAAAAAGTAGTTTTTCTTCTCTAGGAACTTCATTTCGTACTACTCAAAAAGCTTGTTTTTCAATACAGTAGATACAGAGTTTTCCAATAAGAGGTGTTATTCTGATATTCAAAGAAAAATCCATTTTTATAAGATAAATGATCGTATATTTATTACATTATAAAGAGTTGAAATAGCTGGCTATTCAAAATAACACCTTTTATTGGATATATATATATATATATATGTTGATTACTCTCACCCACTAATAGGGAACGTGAGCTGGGTTTAGACCGTCGTGAGACAGGTTAGTTTTACCCTACTATATAAACCATCATTACAATAGTAATTCTGTTCAGTACGAGAGGAACCACAGATTCGGATCACTGGTAAATGTGCTTGATCGAAAGGTCAGTGGCACGAAGCTACCATCCGAGAGATTACATAGATGATAATGGCATAGATGATAACGGCATACCTTCCTCTTTATAATGTAATAAATATCCGATCATTTATCTTATAAAAATGGATTTTTCTTTGAATATCAAAATAACACTTCTTATTGGAAAACCTTATATTAGGTTTCTAGTCCAATTACTAAAGTATGATCTCTTACAACCTTTCACCAACACGATTAGTTGTTCCTGCTTTCGTCAATCGATGAAAATAGAATACGCAATGCCAAATCTTTTGTCAGACGCATTGGTGGAGGATGACTCTTTAAATTTTATACTTATCGTCTGAAATCGAAGCGTGTATGAGTTATTCTTTAGTTCTCTTTTCGTCATTCTCAGCACACCATTAGACTGTTCAGTTGAAGAATTATTCATAATTAACAAATACTGAAGCGAAAATTATTGTCTTCTAAAATCTTTTTTATTATTAAAACAAAATACATGTTTTATATCCTACTTTAATATACCCATCCTTTGTTTAGAATAAAAAAAATAAAAATAAAACGAGTTTCAATATTTGTATTATTTCTGTAATAAAAACCTCTTTTTCTATTCAGATAAGAATGGTACTATAAAACATAAAATATACAACATCAAACTCTACATCAAGGCCTAAAAATCTTTTTAAGTAATTTTAACCAGGTACCTGAAATATTGAATCGCATTTGCCATTTAATAGAATTTAATAATAATGAAACATTTACATAATCCGCGCTGATGGTTAATTAGCAGTATTGTATTGTGATTTTGTCAGTTTGTTGATTTCTGTCAATTATATTAATAAATATTCTACTCAGGAAATCCGCATTTTCATTCTCATTTATTATATCATGTTTGCTATGTTCATTTGATTAATTTGAATCTCAAAAATAACTCACTTTTATGCTTTTTATGGTTCTTTTTATCATAAATCTTTAAATTATAGAATTGTCAACCTTATAAATGTTTCATCAAGGTAGAACAAGCAAAAATTATTTGATTTTAGAATAATTATTTGATAATTATTTTTAGAATAATTATTTAGAATAAATTAATTGATTATCGTAGAATACAAATTTATTTTTCTCAATCATATGTTTCAGCACTTAATGAAAACCTGCAATATATCGACGAACAATGAAACAGATATCACTGGATTTTCTACCTCAACAAACAAACCAATCGTTGCGCAGTCCTCGGAGCTGTAGAGCAAGAACAGACAGAGAGTATTGACATCTTCCACTTGGAAAGAGACCAGGTTGAGTGTCCAGCTCATGTCACAGTTACGTGGCTCAGATAACTCTTTCATCAGGATCGCCTTGAATACTCCGTCGAAAAAATTGAAGAGAATAATTTGAATGGTCTGATTGACAATTATCTCTGTCACAACGATAACAGAATCTATTATTGTGTCTCTTGAAACTGATTGCCGTCCAGATCTTGCCAATAATGGGGACCTCTCTCATCAGTCTCAATCCCTCAGATGTCACTAGATAAATCTTGAAATAGAAATATTTCCCCACGATCAAATTCCAAGTAAAAATTCCAAGTAAAACGATACCACACTCCAGTTACTTTTTGCGAAATGACATGATAAAAGCAAGACATAACACAGATTAATTTTAATTGTTGTTTTATTTGAATGATTACAAAAATTTGTAGATTACATTTTTTTATAAATATAAATATGGAATTTTTTGTATATATGTATACATTTTGTAAATATGTAGTTGATTTAATTTGATATGCTAATGGACACTACAGTGAATTTTGACGTTTGCATGATTATATCGAGACAAGCTTCTTTTCTGTGGCAATATTTAAATGTTCCAGTATTTAGAGTTGGTCAACTTCTCCATTTGTAGGGATTTTTCTGATATTTGTTATCCAATTAGCAAAAAAAACCACAATAATTTGTGTAAGCAACTCGAATGCCCAACAGTAGAGCCACGACTTTTAGATTGGTAAATAACTACCACCAATATTCATTGTGTAATTGATCTTCGGTAGTAGTAGGAACAGGTTAACATTGGTTTCTTCCATGTGAACTACATGACCTACCGAAACTGATGAATGTTGGTTTGTTATGCTACAGAACAGATTTTAGGCAAAATTGTGATGAATCGATGAACAGACACCATTTAAATACATCATGATCGTAGCCAAGATAGGTTGCATATACTTACGCTATATAAAGCTAAAATAAAAACAATTAAGTATAAATAGTTCAGATGCCAAAACGTAGATACAATTTATAAAAGGATAATCACTAAATCATTGCTAATTAAGTTCCTTAAACAGGCCTTAAATATATTAATCGACTCTATTAATCATACTCAAATATTTTAATTTTAGAGATGTATAACTACATAAAATTGTGATAAATATTGGATAATAAATTATTTACATATTGACAATTTTCTTACATTTTAATTCAATAAAATAAAATTAAGTTTGTATTAAAAATGCCTCTTATTGAAAAACTAACAATGAATATTTTAAGTATTCATTTATTAAGACTAAAACTTACTCTCTCTGAACAGTTCGTCTAATAAGTCGAAGTCTGCCGTCTTTGCAGCGTAATGTATTATAGGAGTGTTAATTGATCGTTGAGGACTTAAATTTTCTTGACAAATTGACTTTCGGATTCGATCAGCCTTTTCATCTAAAACCGTCCACTGAACATGAAAATACTGTGGCTCTTCGATGTAAGGAGTCATAGGAGAGAGTGCTTCGCTTGTTCTACTAAGTGTGATCCGCAAAGACTGACGTGGCGATACATACCCGGTGCCGTTTGATTCATTGTGCCTCCCAGTGTGTTGTAGCCGCTGTTGACACTTACGGTAGTACTTTTGCAACTGAAGGAGAGACATGTTCAATGAATCCCGAAGTTCAGCACATTCATAAGTATCTGTAAGTTTCAGTAGAAACTGGTGCATTGTCGTTGCGATTTTTTGAAAATCTATGATAGATTTATTTAAGAATACGATATAGAACAATATACAAATATGTCAAATCTGGTCAATATTAACTTAGTTGATTTAAACATCTCAAATTTATTATTTAAGTTTTTCATTTTGTTATAAAAGACTGTAATTTATTAGTTTTGCACAAAGGTTTTGCATAAAAACTTCAGAACGTAAAACTTTTACCTTTCCAACTCAATTCAAAGTGTCTTCAACTACCTGGTGACTAACATTAACTTTTTTCTGCCATCCATACTGAGACTAGTTGGTTTCAAATAGGGCTCTCATTTGGTCATCCTGGATTACTTTAGGACGACCGGTTTGTGGTACATCTTCCAGACCCAAATCTACGAAACGATTTTTTTGGAAGCAACGTTGCACAAGGATTTTGTCGAAACTATTGTTGCTCAAAAAACGTTAATTTTTGGAAAACCGTCTCCGCAGCGCTTTGGCCTAGCTTGAACTCATAACATTGTCAGAAATCGCTCCTTTGATATTTTGAGCAAAAAGAATGAAAAATTTGGGGTTTTTGAAAAATCAAAGTGTCATCTTATAGAGTAGAAAATTTTCTATAAAATACTATATTAAAACAAATTATTAAAACAAATAAATATTTTATTGAGAAAATTCGAAGAAAAGTGGACATATCAAAAGATGCAAAACTTTTTAATCAACATAATATTATCCCTATTTATTGTAACTGTTGAGGTTTCGGAATTTTAAATTCAATTTTCATTATATTCATTATCGTTATCCATATCTCAAAAAAAAACATTCTCAAAATATTCAATCGTTACTTGTTCAAAATTTAAATCGTTTTTATGTATTTAAATGACACTATCCCTGAATTATTTGCTGTCTCAATTCGATATTAATAAGGCAATATAATTAATAATATGTTAAAAAGAAATAATTTAATTAATCAAATATTATTAAAATAAAAAAAGTTATAATTAATTTATTTTATTCTAAAACAATTATTATTATTGTGTTTTAAACCCTAAAAAATAAATCTTTTTTCGGGTTATTGTCATTATTATTATGGAAGTCATTGGATTGAGAGTGTGTGCCTGGGAGAAAAATTAGAAGCAAATTACTCAAATGACTCGCCCTGATTAATCAACCAATTAGAGTGAGACTTGGTGATATTATGTATTCATTAGTGATTTTTGTGAGGAATATTTGGTGTGTGGATGTTTTTGTGTAGTTTTTGTATGTTTAAATGTTGTATGTTGATTTGGGATTGTGCCTCTCCTAACCAGATGGATTGTCAATATTTAATTT
>MQRK01237957.1:0-12433 GCA_001938485.1 Girardia tigrina | reverse complement strand
TTTTATTATTGTACTTTTTAAATAATTTTAATGATTTTATTTTTGTAAATTTTTAAATAATTAAAATCAAATTAATGTTTAAAAATAACTATAAAAATATTTTATTTCAGTCAATAAAACTTAAAGTAAATATTTTTAAATAAAATATTTTTCTCAAGTTAGTTCAGATTATAATGAGAGATATTGAAAAATTGATTGATGGAATCTAGTGAAAGCCTTACTGTTGATCATCATAAAGATGATAAAAATTGTGAATGTAATAAATGTTCTGTCAAATGTGTGAGTTCTTTTAACAATTTTAAAATCACTTTTTATGTTACCGAAAATTCTGAATTTATGATTATTTTTGTCTCTAAATTCAAAGACGAATTGTTTGTTATTTTTTCATTAAATTTGTTGAATAATTGTGCAAATATTTCTGGGACGAAATTATACGATTTTTTTACTGGGATTTCGAAATTGATTATATTTTTGTGTCTGGCATAAATTCACTTGTTTTGCGATGGTAAAATGTATTGACTCCGATGGTGCTTATTTTGTTTAATAAATATACGTTAAAGATATGTTTATGTGCCTCTTAGCTAAAAGTAATAAGACCACAACAACTTTCTTGACAATCTAATAGTAGATGAATTTTTAAGTCGGTTTACAAATGCTTTTAAAATTTACTTTAATTTTCACATCTATATAAAATCAATATTTGGTTCTTTAATTTAATACTTTCTTAATTGCATTTTTACACATTTGATCGATTTTAAAATTATATAATACATCAATAACATTAATTTAAACTTAAAAATTAAAGTAATTAAAAGTAATTTAAAGTTATTTTTAATTGAATTCCTAATATGAAATTTGATGTCTTTATCAGTCGATCAATTAGAAATAAGTTTTTGGACCACCAGTAATATAAAATAATGTATCAATGAAATTATATCTTATTGAGTTTTTCATCTAACAAGAATATATCTTGAATTTGAAGAAAATGAAGCGAACTAATTTTCTTAACACTTGTACATTGGAAATATTTACAAATGCAATCAAATGACTTGAAGTTCCTATCCTAAATATTTGTCATAGTGTAGATAATTCTACAAGGACTGGTTGAATATAAAATAAATTCAGATGTAGATCTATAAAAATATATACTAATGTATCAAAAAAAGTAAGACCATTTTGTATTTATTTCAAAAATATTTTTTTTCTTCAAAATCAGTTGGATTGTCTTATAAGTAATTCGCTCCCTACACAATACACTAACTCTAACTTATTTTCCAGATCTTGAAATAAGAATTAGTCTCATTTTGTAATGTATTTCAAAGCCAGTAGTGATTGTGTTTTATTTCTTCTATCACCTCAAAACGATTTCCCTGAAGTAGTATTTTGAGTGTCAGGAATAGCCAGAAATCATATGATGCAAAATAAGGTGAATACGGGAGTTATGGAATGATACAAAATAAATTTTGGCAAAAAGTCATGAAAACAAGAGCAGTGTCAGATGGTACATTGTCGTGATGCTAAAACTAAGAATTGTCTTCCCAAAAGTCTACTTTCTTCAAATGAAAAGCTTTGCGATAACGACCCCAATGAGTCAAATAATCCTCTTTGTTAACGGGTTTTCTGAATAAACAACACCACAATGATAAATGAAACCTATCAACAAAACCTTGATTTTAGAACGACTTAGGCGTGATTTTATTTCGGTTTGATTTTCACTTTATGCGTGATATTCCCTAGATTGATATAGGTATCCTGGTCGTAAGCATATTCAAATCCCATCTACAGTACTCATACATTTTATGACTGATCAATAGTTAGATTCTAATGCGACGCTCTTGTTCAAAGAAAGTGAGATGTTTTAGTAGTATTCGTGATTTTACACATTTCATTCCATAAATATCTTTCGAAATACCAACAACATCATCAATGTCGCTAACAGCCTTTCAAAGATTATCTTCGTTTTTCTCGATGTGTTGTTCTTCGCTGAAGGTTAAAAATCGTCCAGAACTCTGTTCATCTTCAACATTTTACATAACATTCTTTGAAATGTATATATCATTTGTAAAAATTTCTTTTTATTACAAATGATGATTGTAAAATACCGAATTCGCCGATTTGTCGAATTGTTTGTAAAAAAAATTTTGTCTTTAAATAACCAGACAATCGATTTGTCGAATTCGCTACTTTACAATAAATAGTATTTAAATAATGATAAAACTAAGTTAATCACCCGAATAACGTCTTGAAGTTAGCGTGTCTAACCAAAATAAAAATATTAATCAACGAGAATAAATAGAGCAATCAATCAACTAAAACTATCTAATTAATTAAAATAACCGTGTACATGAATAACTGGGAAAAAAATACATTCGTAGTCATAATTGTCATCGGTAAGTCTTTATCATAATTCATAAATTTAATTTGTGAATTGATTCCATTTAATTCAATACTTGAATTTTAATTAATTTTAGAATTATCAACAAAAAAATGTTAATCAAATTATGCTAATTGAATAGTCTAAATTGAATCTCTTGATATTCCTTCTTCTTCTTTACTTTGATACTTCTTCTTCTTTACTTTGATACTTCTTCTTCTTCTTTTTGTTCTTATAAGATATAATGACATAAATCGGTTCTCTGATGCCCACCAATAAAAAATATAAAATAATAAAGTACAGATAAATTTCTTGAGTGATGAAACATGGAAAAGTACATGGTAAAAACGAAAAATAAATCGCAGCAAGAATGAATATGATTTAAAAATAAGGGAATTCTGTAAAAGAAATAAAGGGTAGAAATAAAGTATGACGCTACAATGATCATCCAATGTTTCTACGTGGAAAATTCCACTCCGAAACAAAAGTTAATGCAGTTTCTTTGCTGAACATAATTAGAAATTGCAAAAAAACGTCGGATGCACTTTTTTTGGAATAGATACTTAAACGTAAAGCAAGAAGTAATGGATGGCATGAAATTTGGTACAAATGTACGTCACAGATGCCGTAAACATAGAAAAAAGGTTACTTTGTTATTGGTTCCCATCAGTTTCAAAACAAACTTTTTAAGTTGTTTAAGTATCTCTATTTTTTCGAATTTAATTAAAATTTATTTCTACTATTTTTTTAATAAATTATTTTAATTTAACCCTTTCGCAGCTGCTGGGACACATATGTCCTAGTGAATGTTTAAAAAGGCTGTTGGGACATATATGACCCATCATAAAAGACGAATGGGATATATTTGTCCCAACCTCCCCAGCCCGCCCCCTGAATAAATTTCCAAAAAAACTTTTAAATAATAAATTTCAGACCGGAATAAACATTATATATTTAACAAAAATTATCTATAACTTAAAACGGAAAGCCGCTGCGAAAGGGTTAATGTAAAAATCGCCTGGTTTTTGAATTTCACTTTGTTTTTTTTTAATTTTCTTTTATTAAAATTTATTAAATTTTCAATAATTAATTTTAAATATTTAAAAAAATAGATATTCTATTAAAACTAAAATAATGTTTTTAGAAATAAATTAATAATTTTTAAATTATTAATATTAAATATTAGAAAAAAAATTTCTCACAAAAGACACATAAACAACTTAAATAAAGATAATGTACAAATACGATTGTCCAAAATTCTTATAGTTAAATTTTTCCCATTGATTTATACTCTCAAACCGGTGGAACCGATAACAAAATACACCAATATCTCTTATTGTGGTATCATTATCGACTCTTTTGGTATCAAAATTGACCGGGAATCAATTTTATTTTTTTGAATCGTTAGTTGTAATACTGATTTCGATAAAGCATTAATTTGTTTCAAAATGGTTTTATTACGAAAATATAAATTAATTAAATAAATTTAAATATAAAAGAAAATTTTAATCAGAACTTATTGAAAATAGTAAGTTCTTGTTACCTCGTCTTTTAACAGTCATCCTAACTTTCACATAATTTCATCAATTTAAATTCAGCTGTATTAAACTCCAATGATTACTCATTCAAATGATCCATTCAAACAAAATAACTTTAAAAATGTTATTTGTGATAATGCGATTAAATTTTTCTTTTATTCGGTTTTGTTTTGTTGTGAAAATTAATTTCTAAATCAACTTTAAAAGATAAATCTTGAATCGTTATTGTGTTTCCTTAATTGAAGGGTGAATTTTTATCTGTACTTTTATATCAATTGAATTTTATTATGTTATTTATATTTTTATATCTATAGATTTTTGGTTATGCTTTAAAATTAAAACCTTCATCGTTAACGATGAAGGTTTTTCGATGCATCGAAAGACGTATCGTTAACGATACATCGACTCATCGTTAAACGGATCATCGTCGCTCCCTACTTTTAATTTAAACTTGTTATATTTTATCTATAATAAATTTCTTTTAATTTATTATATAGAACTTAATTTTAATTTATATTTTATAAAATTATAGAACTGTGAAATAGTAATTACATAACTGTGAGTTAAGTAGAATAAATCTCTGCACTTTCTTCTAAATAGGCCCTATGAGTAGAGGAAAAAGTAGCATTCGACACGGGAACCCCTTACCATGGCAACACTTACCAAAACTACGGTCGCGATCACCTTCGCAACGGTTCTGATTGGTTCATGTTAAGAGAGCAACATTCACGATTTCCTTAGCAACGGTTTCGATCACTAAGTAACCACAAAAATTACCTCAACAACCAATGAAATCACATTAAAAACAATAAAAATATACTTAAAAACCAATAAAAATTCACTTAGAAACCACAGAATCACTTTATAAATCATAAAATTACCTTAACAACCATCGAAAACACTTTAAAAACATCATATTTACCTTAGAAACTGTCATTTTTACCTTAAAAATAATCATAATTACCTCAACAGCCATAAATATCACATTATCAACCATAAAAATCACAATATCAACCTTCAAAAATAACTTAACTTCCATCAAAATTGCATAAAAAAGTTCAAAAAGTGCTGCTTTAGGTTTCACAGTATTAATCAATATTTGGCATGTGCTTAAAATTACCTATTCAACCTATAAATAAATATTATATTATTATATTAATTATCTGTCTAAACAACTATATTGTGAAATAGTGCGGATTAGGGCAATAAAATATTATATATTTTATACATAAAATAAATATAAATATTATATATAATAAAAGTTGTAGTTTACAAAGTTTTGAGTGAAGATATGTATTCATAACAATACATTTAAAACACAAATTAAATAGTTACAAACAATATACAGTGCACTCCATATATATCGATGACGCATATATCGAATATACGAATACATCGTAGATATGTTATTGTACCGACTAAATATCAGTACTTAGGTAATGGAAGGTGATGCTATGGCTCTATCGAAGTACAGCTATACCGAAGTTTTTTTGGCAAATGCCACTTCGATATATGCGGAGTCCACTGTATAATCAAAAACATATGCCTCAGCCTTGTATATTTATGTAATGAACGACCATCGATAACAAATGAGATGATTGTGTAACAAATTAATCATTTAGATAAACATATCGGTGACAGATAAATTGTGACGAACATTTTGTTACCATAATTACAATCGAAAGAAAAAAAAGAAAAATATTAATACTCATGACAACAATAGCTATAATTATAACCCTAATAAAATTAATAATAATAGTGATAATACTTATTAATAATAATAGTACCAATAGTAATAACAGTAATTATAATCATAATATTAGTAATAATAATTGTGATAATGATAAAATTAATAATATAATTATCAATAATAATTATCATAGCAATAGCAACACTAATAATAAATAAATTAATACTAACGATGATTATGATAATAATAATATTATTAACAGTTCAAAGATACTAATTAAAATATTATTAATAATATTAATAATATAATAATAATATTAATAGTTTTAAATAATATATAATAATGATGTAATACTTATAATTCATGACATTTCAAAGTTGCGAGACAATCGTCTATCGTCCCTGAACGTAATGCTCAAATCATGGACGACCGAAAAGCAACTTAATCATCTTTGCTTTTATTCATTAATAATGTATTTTAATGTTTGAAAACTTGTTTATTAGCTTATAGAACCCCAACAGTTATAAACAGAGTTATATTGATAAAGATCATCGCCGACTGATGATGAGTTAACTCAACGGATCTTACACCTGCTTTGATTTTAAGGAACTCGATGACGCCTGTACCCGTTCACTGTTTATAAATGATTGGAAAGGGACATGATTATAGCTAACATCAGACTATAAGAAGGGTGTGAAGTGTTAGTCAGGAGTTGTCGTTACATATGACTGAAGGCTCTTGAGTCTTGAAGCTTTAAGTTAACGAGTTAAGTTTAAATTAAGTTTATCCTGACTGCACCTTGACAAAAACTAAAATATTACATCAATGACTGGTGGTGTCATTGTAGTTTCAGATAAAACCAATTATAAAATTTGCAATCACAAACATGTAGTTCTGATTTAAAATTAAATGAGTTAATTTTTATGTTCAAAATTAAAGTTAAATTTTAATTTATAAATTATTTGATGCTAATTTTTGCTTTTTAAATTAATAATTCTTGAAACCATCCAACATCTTCTAGATCTAAATTTTGTAAGTCAAGAAAGTTAAACCAGTAAAATCAGAATTTCGTCCTCACTGCATTGGTTATATTTGGGGAATTCCCTCGGTTTTCATAGCAGCATCAACACAAATGGTTTTGCTGCAAGAAATCTCTTCAATAAAAGTAATTTTTACTAATTATTGTTCCTTTTCTTTTACTTTTTTAAATCTTTAAAGTAACTTCTTTTCTTCTCTTTCAAATATAAGTATTCAATATTTAATGTAATACTTTTTAATTAAATATAAATAATTATTTTGTTCAAAATACAATTTATTAATTGAAATTTAAAATATTTTATCAAATTAATAAAAATATAATTTCAAGAATAATAAAAATATAATTATTGACCATATCAAATTGTTTTAAAATTATATTTATTTTTATTTATTTCAAATATATGTTGATGTGTGATCGTTTTTTTCAACATTTTTGGGTACCTTGTCTAATATAAATGATAATATAGCTTTTGAGTCGCCAGTTATTTTACGCTGCTTTCCGAGTAAATTGTGTGAAGAACAGGCTCACTCTAAAAATTTTTGAAACAATTAATTTTTATAAAGAATTTTCTAAAATAAGGGAATATTTAAAATCAAAAGTTTTCTAAGCAATTATAATGTAAAAATATATCTTCAGTAATTTTAAAAAGTTATTTTCGGAAATAATCAAATTTTAATTGCAAAGTAAAAACTTAAGATGAAATTAATTGGGAAATAATGGATTTTTAAATAATTTATTTAAAAGAAATATATAAAGATAAGGATAATTATGTATGTACTAATTTTAAAAATTATTCTAAAAAATAAAATAATGAATTTTGTTACCAGAGATGTAAATAAAAAAACAGATAATTTTAAATTTTAAAGTCAGTTTGAAATTCTGCAAATGAAAGATTTGACAAATACTTAATTCTAAACAGTTTCGTAAAAAAATTAATTAAGACATATCATTAACGTATCGTAATAATAATAAAAATTTGTAAATTACTGTAAAATACTGTAAATTATTTTTTGTATTTAAATTGTATCTAAAACATAATGTATTTAAAAGTGTATATTTTGTATTTAAAATAATTTTAGGTTAATAAAAAATTTTAAACTGAAATATTGATAATAAATAAGACGTTAAAATCTTTTATTAAAAAAAAGTTTTCACAAATAAAAGAAAATAACATCAAACTAATTCTAAAATAATAAAAAATCATTTTGTTAATTTAGTAAAAATATTACTCCAATATATTATGTTGGTTTTAAATTAAATTAAATTGCAAAATAGTGGAATATAAATTTTCAAAAAAGTGAATAAAAATTTCAATTTTAAAATAGCTTATCAGTATTTATAATTCTATATTTTTATATAAAAATCAGCTCATAGAGAAAACAAAGAAAAGTTCCTCGACAAAAAATTGTTTGAATAATTGTTATTTGTGATAGAGATAAAATTTGGTGTTAATGAGTTATAAATTTGATCAAGAACCCAACAAATTATGTCCTTGAATGTTCTCAAAATGTTCGGGAATTACATTGATTTGTACGTAACCAAGTTAAAAATTAAAAAGTTGGAACTTTTTAAGAATACGAATTTTTAGTCATAGTAGGATATAAATGAATTAAGAATTATTGTGATTTGAGAGGGTTCGGAGAGTTTTTGTGATAAATTTGGGTGTCATTAATTGTAATTTGTTATTCCAGAAATCACTTTTAAAAAATTAAAATATAATTGTTGGCGTTCTAAAAAAAATAACAAATATTTTTTTAAATGTTGTAGAGTGAAATAATAAAAGTTTTTGTTTTGAAAATAGTTGTTTGATGGCTGAATTGTAAATTTGCATTGTTGAATAAAAGTTTTGAATTTATAAAAATTATTTTGGTGGTCACTGTTTTGCCCCAGAGAACNCCGCCGTAATGGTCCTGCCGTTGGGCCCATATTAGCTACAATAGATTGGTCCATATCGTTTTTCAAAATCAATGTTCTACACAAAATAAATTGTTATGAACAATTCAAAAAAAATACTTTTAAAAAATCTTTTAATTCAAATCACAATTTAAAAAATTTTAATTCACTTCGCAATTTCGACAACGTTTTATTCAATTCGAAAATTCGACAACCTTAATTCAATTTTTAAATTTCGATAACTTTAAATTCAATCACGAAATTGCATCAAAATCAAAAAAACCGAATTATTATTTTTCACTCCTGCAAATATCTCAAACCAATTAGAACGAGCTAATTCAACCATTCTCCCTATTTTTGTTGGGGTAGGAAAATTATTCAAAATGTATAATTTAAATAATAATTTTTTAATTTTCCTTTTTTACCTTTTTTTATTTATGTAATTAATTTAACATATCTTTATATATTTCATTTCCCATTCATTAGTATAATTTTCCAAAACAGTAGTATAATTTTTCAAAGGTTTTTATTTTGAAAAAAGATCTTGTCTAAATATATTTTGGAAAATATTTATTTATTCTTCCTTTTGAATATAAAATTGTATATTTACTTTTTATATATAATGTAAATATTTTTATCTTTTTATTAATAATTTTTTAAATAAAATAATTATATTATACAATATACAAAAGAAAACCGACAATGACAGAAGAAGAAAGAAAAATATCTACATGACATTGTCGTTCTGTTGATGAAAGACAAGGTCCAGTAAATACAATCTTTTCATGGATTTTACACGGAAATCGACTATGAAAAAATGGAATGTTATTTTATCGATGAGATATTTTATTAATAATCATATATTCTTGTTTACTTGAAGGATGAGGTGCCGGATCATGGATTAAGAAATCTTATTTGTTTTTATTCAAAAATTGTACTGTTGTAAACCAAAGGTGCTTTAACAATTATATCATCAACATTATGACAATGTCGTACAAATAGTATTATTTCTTCTCTTTTCATTATCAGTATTCTGTTGTACTTTTTGTCATTAAAAAAATTATTTGGAGTAAAAATAAAAAAGATTAAAATTTTTTGTTAATTTTAAAATATAAATGATTACTGCTAATTGATTTTGATTTATAAAGATTTTATAAATCAGAATTTAAAATTAAATTACTTATTAATATGTTGAAAATAAAATAAAAATAGACTTTAATAACGTGTGCTTACATTGTATTATAACTTAATATATGAGAAATAATACCTCACCCTATACAATAAAAAAACATACGCAAGGCGAAACACACCTATTATTTCTTGCACTTAATATAAAAATTTAAGAAAGAACATTTAGGAAAAAATATATTTTAAATGGACACATTATGTATATAAAATAAAAATATAAATTTTAAAAAGTATTGTTTTAATTAATGAGTAAAATAAAAATTTATTTACTCTTTTACCATAATAAATATAAAATATATACATGTTGGTAGTGTATATAATAACATTTTCTTTTAATCTTGTTTTATTGATTATGTATGTTTTAGTTGATTATGTATGATAATATTTTATTTTTTTATTTCTATTATTTATTATTTTATTGCAAATAAATGTTTTATAATAATAACACGAGGATGTTATTATTGTTATTATTAAGTTTTAATTATATTTTAGCGATCAGGAATTTAAGGAATTAGTAAAGAATTAGAATAATGTTTATTTATATTATATTAAATATTAGAATTCGAATTACATTAGAATAATGTTTATTTATAATAACGAAGATATTATAAACCACGTCGTACCACATTCTTTAAATTAAACTACACAATTCATTGCAAAGGTACCACATAAACAATAATTTAGACTACGAATTCTTCTACAAATATAAAAGGAATCAACAAACAATAATTAACGACATTATTAGAATAATTTTTACAGGTAAATAATATTTAATAACGACATTATTAGAATAATTTTTAAAGCTTTCGGCCGATATACCTTAAAGAATTGGGAACCGTTCAATTAGAAGTTTGGATCAAGCTATTATTTAATAAGAAGGATTAAGCTGTTATTTAATAAGAAGGATCAAGCTGTTATTTAATAAGAAGGATCAAGCTGTTAATTAATAAGAAAATTTGGGATTCGATTTACGATTGCCTACGTTGAACACGAATTGAGATTGGATTTTACGTTTGGAGGCGAGTTTATCTACGAACCTAAAGGATTGATATTAGTTGGTGAGGGTTTTAAATTTTCGTTACATTTACATAAAATTACATTAATTAAATTTTTATATCAAATTTATATTCTTGAATTCTTGATCGTTATTATTTTTAAATAAATTTTTATCTTGATTATCATAAGTAATAACTCGACATTCTGGACGGTTGTTCCTGTGAGGTCTGTATTTATAATACACATTAGGATAAAATCAGTCCCTGTAAAAATTTTGTATAATTGTTATTGTCGTGTTCCCTCCGTTTTAAGACATCTTCGTTGGCCATGAGCCCCCATCCGCTTTCCTGAGTTAAACGGCAACTCGCACTTATCTTATATCTCTTCATACTCCCTTCGGTGATTGCTCTCTGCCTTCTTGTTGCTTATGGGAACAGACGCGTCTCCTCCGCGCACATTAACAAGTTGTATGTGCCTCGGAGCGCCTTCGGGTTCTTGACCAGTACCGAGGGTGACCCGACTGGTAGCTCAGCTTCTGGAGGGGTAGATGCTTTTATCCTTTACTAACATTATTCTAAACTTTGGACTGCCATTTCATGTCGTGAACGAGAAGAGCCTCAAGAAAATAAGCGACGATCGAACCACGTGCCCCTATGCATTCTATGGTCGATCTGCACCATCTCCAAAAGGGTTCTCGTCACTTCTCATTCACCATTCAATTAATGTTCAGGATTTATTTATTTACTTCATAAAATCATTTATCTTTAGTTGACTTTACCTAACTATTCTGCTTTATTTTTGCTATTTACCTCTACCCTAGGCCAATCTCATTACAAATCATATAGTTATTNTAATGTTCAGAATTTATTTATTTACTTCATAAAATCATTTATCTTTAGTTGACTTTACCTAACTATTCTGCTTTATTTTTGCTATTTACCTCTACCCTAGGCCAATCTCATTACAAATCATATAGTTATTTAAATCTCTTGGATATAATCTAATTTTAAATTAATTCAATTGTAACATTTACTTAGAAATTTTTATTGTACGTAAAATAAATTGAAATTTTTTGGCGAAACCACCCTATTAAATCAGCTTTTTATTTATTTATCCATTATTTCGTTTATTTATCATTTATTTATTTATCGATTATCATAAGCACGACATGATCTTTACTTGCAACATTTAAGGATGTTTGAAATCTTCCACAAACGAAAAGAACTCCTGGGTGAAAAAATGCTTTACTCAACGGTTATAGTCAGACTTCCTCTTCGAACACTGACAAATTTTTAACAGAACAACCTCTTCATTAATCTATCGCCCTCATTGATTAACTACCTCATTTATTGGACATACTTAAAAATTGTTCATTGATTGTCATAATTATCATATTTTCATTTGTATCGATTCCTGCACCTTCTGAATATTTCAATTGATTTAATTTAGCTTCCAATTTTGTCGGTTCAATTTTCGTTCTATATATTTTTATCTTCATTTTCTTCAGTTATCTTTGAAATACTTTCTATGCAGAAATTTCTTTCATCAATTACCAACATTTCATGCATTTTATCACTTAGATTATTCGTTTTTAATGTTTCAAATAAATCTTTTCTATTACACGTTTCGTTCAATTCATCCACAATTTCTCCAACAAATGAATCCTTCATATTTTCTAAAAGCACACCAATCTTATCCATATTTATTTCTCCTTT
>MQRK01237952.1:21120-38909 GCA_001938485.1 Girardia tigrina | reverse complement strand
TGATGCAATCGGCGAGAGCCACTGCGGCCGTTGCGAGGAGGAGAAGATCCGGAGGCTCGACGGGATTGAGATTTCCCAATGGGGTCCAGGTTGACCCCCATGGATCAACAACGTGATTAAGGGCGTCCACTGCAAAATTATGAATTACATTTATAAAAAGTGTTATTCAATTTGGCTGAGAAGAGCTTTTCAATTTTGCTTCATTTATTCGCAAAACAACGAAGGTGCTTGCACTTGAATGATAATGCAGAGATGACACTTCGTCTAAGTAACTTGCAACCATGGATTTCTGCTCTTATAAATAATAAATAGCCACAAGGCTCTCACTAATACTTTTGTCTATAAGACAGCTTGTTCAATTCGAATAAAATTTTTTGTTGAATTAATCTACTAAATAAAAATGAAGAAAGTTTTTGTTTTTTTTATATTTTTCCTTTTTAGAAATTAAATGCATAAACACTAAAAATCTTGCCTAAATCAACGCCGGAGGTCCATAGCAAAAAACAGCTTTGTTTAGGGGGTCCACAGCGGAAAGCCCAGGTTGGGAAGCCCTGGCCTAGAGGTTCAATATCATTCGAAAGAGATTAAAGGCCCACCTTAAAGGAAGAGGCATGTTGAATTGAATTAATGATGATATTAATATTGTTGTTTTATTATTCTGACTTTTGTGGGTGAATTAAATAAAGATTTGAAAACACTTTTACTCTTTCATTCTAGATTTGTCATATCTTTATGAATTTTGGGTATCTTTTTATAATAAATATATTTTTGGATTTCTTATTAATTAAATTTTATTTGATTATATTTTTGTCATGAGGAGTTTTCAAAAAATATTCATTTTCTGGATACGGGTTAGTTTACTCATTTCCATAATTTTATCTAGTTCAAAAACAACTTTTAGTGGTTTAGGAAGAGAAGGAAGCACTCCAAAGACTACATTGTAAAAATAGGTAATCTTCACCGAATTATTCAGTCAAAATTTTTCTAGTCGGACCGAATAGTTCACAATTTATATCATGATTCAATAGTTGCACGGCACCGAAACATATTAAAATGCCCTTTTTGATTTGCCAGTCATTTTTTCACCCGAAACCGCTCGATCGGACCACTCTTTCGAGTTTTGGATTCAAAATATCGACTCCAAATCGAAAAAATATTGAATATTGCAATATATTCAAAGTTAAACTACACAAAATCTTCAAAGTCTTATCGATTAAGAAACCATTGTTCGTATGAGGCACTGATATCAATAAATAATGAATAAATAATATTTTTATTTGACTGAAATAAAAAAGGTATAAATACAATAAATATATAAATATACACCATACAAAAATAAATAATATATTAAATAAATATATCAAAAAGATTTTTTAAAAATTAGGTTTTTATTGTGACTAAAAATATTAAAATAAAAATAAATAAACATAAATTTTATAAAATATATTATATTTCTTCGGATTAAAAAGACTAAAATCTAATAAATTAAAAAAGAAGATTTTTTGGTAGACACTTTTTTGAAGGGACTAAAAAGAATAAAATAAAATTTCTCCTATAAAAGAAAGTAACAGGAATACATTTGTTCAAACTAAAAACGTTAGGCGCATTTCACTACTTCAGTAATGGCGAAATGTGTTTACCGAAAATTTTTTAATATTTATTTTAAATTTAACACAATTTCGACCAAATCTTTCTTTTCATTTCACGGATATTTAAAATTTATAATTCTTTACATTTCATTTGCCCTTTATTAATATTTATTGTTTTATAAGTTTTCCAATAACGTTTAATCTATTTAAATAATACTCTTATGGAGAAACAAGAGAACGACTTGAGCAAGCATTGACACTCGGGCTGCATCTGCCTGAAGACCGAAAATCCACTGTTCCAAGGCCGGTAGCTTCCGTGTGCTCTCTATCGAAAATCATTCGTGACTCTCATCAGTCTATCGATTCATTTAAATTTTAAAAATTCCGAAAATCGATTTAAATTCAATTGTAAACAAAAATAAATTATTTACATAAATTTCTAAATATAAAATATAATAATTATTTTAAAAAGAGATTTTCTCACACCTCCTTCGATGAAGTTTCGAAGCTTTAGGACATTGAGATAGATTCTCTTGTACTCTTCTCCTTCTTTTATTGTGTACCTACACTTTGACTCTAAACAGTCTTTGGTATTGTTCTTGTCCTTTATTTCTTATTCTCAAGTATACCGATGCCCTATCTCCTTTGGGTAACTTTCTCTCCGTGGAAACCGTAATATCTTTCATGGAAGAACTTTCTGTATATTATTTTGAGCCTAATGTTTCTCAGCGGATCTTTTTCGCCAAAGTCGACTTGAATTTAACTTATTTTTATAGCTTTTTGTTATGTCAAATTCCAAAATAATTTGATTTCTAGAAGAATTTCAGCCCGATCGGTTCTTTTAGTACCAAACAAAGTTTCGATCATAGGATACTTCATGGTAGGAACTATCTTCCAATCGGTCAGTTTAATAGTTTAAAACTAGAAAAATGTAACTCCACACTTAAACTCATTACTAAATCTTCCATGGCTTTTGAATCAAACCTTCCTACAATATATACGAATGATACTTATATTTTAGAAACCAGTATCCAATTATTGAGTGTAAATTTTTGAACGGCCGTTTCATTGTGCTGAGATATAGCGTTAAGGATACACAATTATCGATATGGTCACTTAGACTGAGGATGTACTTCTCCTTTAAACTGTTTCTTTCCATGGATCACAATTATTATCAAATATACCAATTGATTGAATTCAGAGTATTCGTTTTGAATTTATTAGATGAGAAGTAATTTTTTATCAACGTTGGACATATTTTGATCACAATCTTTTATCATCTTCAGAAACTTTATTTGTATTCTAATTTAGTTTGTTTTTTAATTATTTGTTTTTTGTATTTTAATACTTTATTTAATTTTAAAATATAAAATAATAACAAAGCATTTAAAAAAATTAATAATTAATTTAATTATTAACCAATAAAATCGAATTTTAATAATATTTTGAAAGATATTTAATATTGAGGCTATTTTATTTTCCCAATTTGGATGTTAATCAATGGGTTTTGTGTCTATGTAACAATGATTCACAGTACAACCTCTAATAATGTAAATTAAAATTCTTCTTTTGAAATAGATGAAGTTATATCTTTGCAACATTTACAGCGATCATGTCAATTGTGATTGCAATAAATGTTTAATAAATGTGTGAGTTCTCTTAACAATACACCCCAAAATAACAACTTTTACTATAAAAAATTTATAAATAAAAATAAATAAAATAAATAATCGAGTTGATATTATGAGTGTTCACTTATCCATGTTTTTAGATTACGAGTTATCTAGCCAATAAGAACTTCTACTTCTATACGGAATTAATCCCAGGACTTTTAGGAGGCCTGCAACGCTGATGATGCATTCATACCACTCCCCTATGCAGGGATTGACATGGTACAACTCCGCAGGATAACCAACATCATTGCAACACCGCTCATCAATATTGATTAATCGAGAATCATTGCGATGCTATCTCACCATGGACTGCAAGATCACGACTCCCCACAGCCTTCACACCCAGCCTAAAAAAGCTCAGCCTTGTTAGTGGATTGCTAGCTCACTGATACTACAATATTCTTTAGGGACAGATATCGGCTAGCTTTCAGACATTTTAGCCTAGAAACGGAATCGAATCCATTCTAGTTTCCTAGGGATACTATGTGAAAGTATGTCTTCCCGGCTCGTACAGTTGATCTCTAAAAAATGTACGAGTTTTTACACCCATGACAATTACATTTGTGCACAACTTAAATTGACAGTTTTGATTTCATAGTATGGTAATTTCGAACTTTGGATGTAATTGTCCCTTTTTTAACATTATCCATATTTTTATAAATGTTATTCTTAAATCTTCTGGAACCTTTTGAATACTGAATTTTTATAATTTTCACACGTTCTCCTTTATCCTCCTTCTATTTTTGTCAGCTCGGATTCTATCTAGAGTTAATATAACTTTTTTCTATTTGTTTATTTTGGTACATATTACGTTAACGTCTCCTAAGAATTTCAAGATAGTCACAAGCACTTACAAAGGTAGAGGAAAGATTCAAAATTCAATGAATTGAACCCTTAATCATACCATCTTTATGTTTTTCTTCACAGTTACTTATTGATGTTGCGTAAAGTCATGTGTCTGTTACCTTTCTGTACCAATCTGTTTCATATTTACTATTCATTCCTTCAAAAAGAACATTCAAAAATGGAAGCACATTATTGATCCTTTATTTTGTAGAAAAGTTAATATTATCATGAATCGAGTTCATGAAGTTCAGAAAAATTAAAATATCTTTAATTATATTAAATATCGGTAAATAAAATAAATAAAATTAATTTAAATATTAAGCAATAAAATTGAACCTTAATATTATTTTGGCATTATTATAATATTATGGCGAACATTCTTTCCAAAATAGGAAGACTCCATCTCCGTTTTTTCTCCAAATTAAAAATTAATAAGAATTAAAAAATATTAAAAACCGAACTAAATTAATTTATTAACTCTCATAAGCTTTCTAATCTTTGGTCTGCCTCTTCCTCTTCCTTAGATAGGAGCCTGAATATTCGATGTTACCAAATTAGCTGTCGTCAAAGTGGCACGTCATTAGCATATAAACTAATATACTTTTCAAAAAAGTTCGTGTTTTCCAAATTTCCTCATTTTAAATATTTTGTTACCATTCGATATTTTAAAATTAAATAAATTATTAAAATAAAAAAACAAGTAATTATAAAACAAATAAATTACAATACAAATAAAGTTGCTGAAGATGATCAAAGATTGTGATCGAAACATTTTCAAAGTTGATTTAAAAAATGCTTTAACAAATATTTGGTCTAAAAATTTCATGTTATTATTTTAAATTCAAGAAATTCAAATCCACTAATATTTCCAGTTAGATATGTGACATTTATAATAAATAATTCCAAATTAAAGTACGTTATAATGTGTACGAGTCGCGCTACTGACACCAAGTTTATTGTTAGGAAGCCCTGACTCAGAACCACCTTTCTACTATCTAACATTTGTAAGCGGTCAGCTTACTGGATTTCGGACTTAAAGTTTATATGGAAAAAGAGGTTCAAACGAATGCTTGTTGGCAAATTCTTAAAATCCTCCAACCATATTATATCTAAAAATAATTGATTACAAAACATTGACATTTCTCGGTATAATGATTTTCAGTTTTTATTGGACCCCGACTGAGCCCCCTCAATATTAGTCTGAATGCAAGATTAATGGATATAAATTATAATTGGTGAGAAAAGTCATAAAAGTTACATAAATAATTTTAATATTGTATTATTTTGTTTAAATGGTTAAATAATGTTAGATTTATTGTCAATATAATAATAAAATGTTTAAGTAGATGGTTGATGTATTCTGCAGTTTATGACTAATTTATTTTGACTAATCTATATTGACTAATCTATATAGATAAATATTATTTATATTTTACAGTCAAATGAGTGAATCTAAGAAAGAAACATCTTTACAAGATTCTGAGGAAAATGGAATAAAAGATGTAATTAAGGACTTTGATGAAAATGAAGAGAAGGTTTGAATGGTTCTTTGAGACGAGGGAATGTAACCAGTGTATCATTCAGGAAGTGATGGAGGAAAGTAGAGTAACTGAACCTTCAAACGACAACGGATGTGAAGGGGCTGTGGAAAATACTTTGTCAAAGCAGGACTTTCTTTCACCTTCAGCGATCGCAAGATCAAACGAAATGACGAAAACAGAAATCGACAACCTTCAAAACAGAATTCCAGATCTTGAATCAAAGGTCTTTTTTATAAATAAATTTTTAATTATACGATTCGATATATAATGAAAACGAAAATAAATACTCATACACAATAATTATTTTGCCGAACAGTTACAATGGAGAGTCTGAGACCTTTCTATCGACATCCTCGACCCTTTCCATAGACAACTTTTATTAGTCAAAGAAGATCCAAAATTCAGAAAAAAGATTTATTCTCATACATTAATGTCAATTCTTTAATAAATTCTTTCGTGAATCTTCGAATATTCGATAAATATTATATGACTGTGTTAGACCAAGGTTTAAATTATGATTTTTTAGCATGAAAAATTTACATGTCAAAGACGAACACAGTTTTCGTATGATCACATCTTTTCCCGCTGAATCCTCTACAAAATCGTTTACTTTAAAAGCTCCTTAGACCATTTAGCTTTATGTTAAGAGTGATGGATAAGATTGAAAACATTCATTATATAATGATATATCTAAATATAATTTAATATTGATTGTATAGTTTGAGTCCGTGTTGTACTAGATGTAGTCGGTCCATCACTCGGCTGAAGGCAAAAGTCCATCAGACACATTCAAAAATTTTTATCCAAATTACAAATTGTATAACTTCAATTTTTCCAATTTTGTCGGAATATTTGAGTAACCCGCATTAAATTGATTTTTTCGTGAAATATTTTTTATTTGAATTTTATTGACTTTAACCCGAACGATTCTTTTTTAATTTTAATATTTAATTTAATTCAGTTTTGTGAATTTTGGTTTCCCCGGAATTCTTCTCGATTATTTCTGCAGTTTTTATTTATTTTGTGTTAATCTGAATTCTCTTCAATAAATAATTCCAAATGACCTTTCGATTAAAATTTTATGTCAAACTGATTGTCTTTTCCTTCTGGTTCTGAAGCTCCTAACACTATGAAAATGTTTATATTTGATTCTTTAATGTCTAAAAATTTACTTTTATTAACTCTAAATTATTTATTAATCCCAGAATGCCTATCTCGAAAGAATGGTTGCAGAAACTCGACAAATAATGATTGAAAAATTCGAAGAAAGTCAAAAAGAATGTTCGAAGTTGAGACAAGATTTGTTGGAATATAATGAAAAACTAAGAGTCGCCAGAGAACAAAAGCAAAAAGCTCTCGACGTAAAGCTGAGTCTCGACGCGGAATTGGCAAGATATAAAGAATTGCTTAACCAAGCCAAATGAGTTTTTACGAAATATGATGTACCGAAAGAAATAATATAACTAATAATAAATATAATTTATTAACTTCAAAAATTTTAGTGTTTCTCTGTTTTTGTTATCAATTAATATTTTTATGGTGACAAACTTATTCTGAACCTTTTATCATATACAAATCAAAGAAGGCTTTAAATGGTTCTAATTCGAAGAAGAACATTCTACTTAAACATGTCATAAGTGAACCCTCCGACCAGAATCCAAATCAGTATGACCCTCCATCAATTGGGACACCCTTTATTTTCTTACTCATCCATATTTTGACATTGGAATCAAAGATGAGGAAGATGACCAACCTTTCAATTTCCAACATAACAAGGAAACGTTATTTAATTTTCTTAAAGGGTACAAGTTTTGAGGGTCGTGCCTTCCCTTTTTATCAATCAGACTAAATTACCCTAAGTAAAAAGCTGAGTAAATCAGCTTATAAAATGGTCGACACTACAGTCCACAAATGACTCAAAATGTTCGAGATGTTAGCAATGATTGAGTATTTCTCATTCAGTATATAATTCCAATCATTTACTTCAATTGAAGTATACTTCCCGAGAAGGTGTCCATTACCTTCGATATATCTTCTTGGGACTTTACTAAAACGAAGAAGACTAAATGGGTTAAGCAACCTTTCATTTGTCAAATCATATTTAAATGAATTCATACAAGATAAAATGTAAAAATATAAATATATTTTGAAACGCAACAATAAAAGTCTCTACGTGGAAGCCGTGGTCTTATTGACACGTATGGCGGTGAGGCATTTACGTATTGTATGAGGATTTATTCAGTTTGGGACCTTGCCTTTGATGTAAGAGGAGACAAAAGATTCTCTTAAATAATACAGAAATTTCTAATACAACTGAATCAAGTATAGAGATCACACGGACAATTCAAATATTATTTATTTATATTATGACTTAATATTTATGACTGTAGGGTTCGTGATTAAAATCAGGATTCATTAATTCGCAAAACTATTTCTATCACATATTACATTTTACAAACAAATTTATATGGAACGATATTTTCAATTTGCATAAACCAGATTTTTAAAATTCTGAATATAAATATAAATATATTAATTAATGATATGATTGATTTTATTTTAAAAACGTTGTAAGATAAATTAAAATTGTATTTAAAATTTTTGTCACTCCAAAATATTTATTTTAAAAGTCTTGTATAATAAATTAAAAAATTTAATTATAATATTTTCTATTCCGAAATAGTTATTTTAATTTTGATTTTTTTTTAAATTTATTTTTTTATAAAAAAATTATTTCATTTTAATTAGTAAAACATTATTTAAACTTATCTTAACTATAAATATGATTTTCAATTTAAAAATTTTCAAAAATGTAAAGTTCACCATAAAACCCTTATCAATGTGTTCATTAATTATTTCGATGTTTATAGAAAAAGAGGAACAAATGAAATCTGAAACAATTTGTGCAACCTTTCAACATCCACTCGTCGAACCATTATACAATGGACATTTGATGACAAGGCACTAAAGCATTTCGTTCCCGAATATTGAGGGGCCATCGAAAGTTTCCAATCATCTGATAATTCGAATATATCAAATCAATCGCTCTAAAGTGACCACGAAATGATTCTCTATGACAAATTATGCGACAATTAGAGATAAAAATGGAGATCTATTTGGTCAAGGAGAAGGGATTGTTTAAACAAATAAAAAAAATCATATAAATGTAATTGTGAAGATAGAAAATGGTTGTGCGATGTTCTCCAAGAATTGATTCAACATTTGCAACTGAGGTCTTATTGCAAAATTTAATACAAAAGGAAGGGCATAATGGATTATTAAATAAAATTAATAATAAGTGGGAATGCACCGGTTTCTGGAGTTCGATTCTTCATCGATCGCAAATTTCAATTTGATGGATGCAGGGTCGAGATTTAAAGTCAAATCTTGCACTAGTCTTCCGATCAAATCTGAGGTTGAAAAAAGGTCCATTTTGCGATGTGTTTAAGTAAATTCCAACCGTTAGATCACGGTAAAATCCAAAACCAGATGTCACTCGAAAAATTATGATTGAACAGTCTTGCGCCAATTATAGACTTGGATAGCTAGGTCATTGGAGCATTGTCTGCACTCTTAAAACTACTGTAAAGTTTTTTCCAGCTTCAATATTTGGGAAAATGGTTTGCTTCCCTGGTTACAGAAAATCAATTATATTTTCGAAAATTCCTCATGACAAAGATACAAAAAAATCTTTAAATAAAAAGAAATCCAAAAAAATATTTTTTACAAAAAATACCATAAATTCATAAAGCTATAATAAATATAAAAAATTCAAACTTGAATTTATTTTTTCTGTCCAATTGATACTCACATTCGGTTGTAAGGATGAATAATTATAAGCAAACTATATAATGTTATAATACCAATTGATATTTATATTAAAAAAGGATTCACCATATTTTCATCAAATTTCCTGAAATTTTTTATTAATAAATTAATAAATTTGACACTAATAAATTATTTGAAAATTTCTTTTATCACTTCGTACAGGATAATTGAAAAAAACGTTTTTTTTGCAAAGTAAATGAATAATTAATCATTTAGATTGTATAATTTTAATCATTCATTTATCGTAATCGGGAAAACACAAAACTGCGCAAATTTTCAGCTCAACCAAACCATAGGAAATTGTTGAAAAATCGTAAGAAAGATCTTCAGAAATTAAATAGATTAAGTATTAATAATTAAATAGGTTTTGTATGATAATATAAAAATTGATAACAATAAAGATTGACAATTAAAAACAGGGAAACTGAGAATAAGAGAGAAATGAAGCAACATCGCGAATATTTAACTTAATAAATAAAATTTTAAGCCCAAAAAGGAAACATTAAAAAAATATCTTTTTAGAATGATTTGAAAAATATTCTCAATCAGTGGGTCATATTCATTTTATCATAAAGTAAAACATATTTTCTCTTTTCCCCGACTCCTCTTTCAGTACATACGTTCATATGATAATTATAAGCCTATACCTTGATAAAATACTATGAACCGTAAATTTTTAAACTTCCTGTAGTGATGTCATTCCTCACCGCATTCAAAAAATATCGAAATCCGATGATTTCACATCTTATGACATCCCTGGAGTTCGAATTCTATCGTCTTGCCTAAAAAAAACACCTAGCCCTTGTATTCGAGATAAACAAAAAAATCATTATTTATAAAATGAGAAATTTTCCTCGAATAAAACACATATTCAATTATAACGCCTATGCATTCGAATCGAGTTATACATTAATTATACATTATTAAAAGTAATAAATAAATATTTGTAAATATGGGGTTTTCCCCACACTAGGGTATTTTTTTCTCACATTTTTGAACCAAATTTTAAAGTGATTAAATATGTTTTTATAAAAATTAATTTAAAATTTTTTTTTGAAAAATATTTGAGTTTCTCTCGAATATTACGCCCTGAACGCTTTATTCGAATTGTGCGCCCAGTATGTGTACTATTCGAACACAACCCCTATGCGTTATTTTCGAGGTAAGACGGTAGTTATTTAATATGTTATAATATCACCGGAATATGCAATTGCAAGGTCAGACTCAATTGCAAAAACTGAACCCAGGTTATATTATATAATATTGCCTTAATTTAAAAGGACAAGTATTTTCTAATTTTTAATAGGCTATGGGACCCAATTGTATTTAAATAAATTTTATTATATAATTCTTGTTCTTTACAATTCTATTTCTTTGATAATCTCATGCATTGGCAATTATTAATAGTTGTTAAATTAAAACATTTTGATTCTATAAAGTTTAATCAAAGGCGGATCCAGAGGGGGTAAAGAAGGTAATAACCCCCCACATGGATCCGTCCTAGTCTTTAAACCTACCTGAGTTATATGCAATAAAACAAGAGGCTCAGCAGAACCCTTTTGATTATTTGTCTAACGGAGATTTTGATGATTTATTAACATTTTTTATGTCATCATATTTTGTTTTGTATTTTTTTGCATTCAAATTACCCCCCACCCTACCCTGGAATCTCAAATTTAAACATTAACCATTGTAGTGAGAGTGAGAGCTTTGGCAAAGAAAACTCAAATTTTATCGGTACCAAACGTTTTGTTGTTTAATTATTAACTTTCTCAAGAGTTCAATAATCTAATTAGCTATAAGTCCATATTCTACCTACAGTGTCTGTTGGTCACTTATCTCCAAAAGTATTAATCATAGAACAATAAAATTTTGCATGCAGTTGAAGAATATGACAAACACGTTACCAAAATTTTTGGTAAAAAGATACAGGTTAAAAAAACGTAATGGCCAAAAATGTAGTTTTTGAAATGGAACTGTTATAATTTATTTAATTTTTAGAAGGTACTTAATAAATGCTATTTAGAAATATCCTATTTCATACAGGGTGATCCAAAAGTATGGGATGGCTAAATATTTCGAAAACTAAAGTTCAAAAAAATTTATACAAAATTTGTAGGAAATTAAATGTTATTTTACACGAAGGTTATTTTACTTCCATATACACATTGTACCAAAAAAATAACATTTTTTGAATTGGAATGTTCTATATATTTTTGGATTTTTCGAAAATAGACTTAAATCTAAGCACTGTTTCCTCTATAGATGATATGTCTACGTTCAATTGTTGTCGAACTACAGACAGTTGAATATCATAAAGTGTACCATAAATAAATAAAGTAATGTAAGAATTTCGATAAGCCACTGTGCAGAACGTTTATTTTATTTTCCTGTCATCGTTTGTAAGGGTTATTTCATTATAAAACTAAAACTCAAAGCGAGGTAGTAACATGTAAAGGACCTAACTCAATTTTTAAGGTTTATTATACGGATATTACATTGTGATAAGAGAACACTAATTGTTTTATGTATACCATTTGTTGGGCATTTGTGTTGAATAATTACAAAAGATATTTCCTGAAGGTAAGTATTTATATTTCTTTAAAATAAGCATTTTCTTAATTTTTTTGATAATTCTAATTATTCTTTCGAGTTTGTGATCCTCCACCAAGTCAAACTATTTACAAATTATTTTGTTTTGCAAATTAATGCCGTTTAAATTTTTAAACTGTCAAAGAATTTTAATTTAGTTTTTTTATTAAGATATCTTTATATTTGTGTAAATTGTTTAAAGGTGTGTGAGTGTAGATGTGTTGACGTTTTGCAGATCTTTTAATAAAAATCAATGTTTTACTACTATGAAACTAACAAACTACAGACATCACGTAAAGAAAAAGTCAGTTTTTTAGAGCAACCTGGATGTAAAACTTCGACGACAATTGAAACAAATATGTTGCACAGTCCAGAACTCCTCCACTGAATACTTTTATGCAGATAAGACTCTTGGAGGACTTAGACTTGTGTCAGTGAGAGTCGAATATGCAGTACAATTGATTGTAGAAGCATTTTGTTATCTCACTTGTTTGGACTCGAAATCTCAGGAATTAACAGTAATTAATTTAGCAAAAACTCTAGATAAGTACAACAAAACAAAGAGAGACTGGGCAGTCTCTGATTGCTTAGACTGGTTATATCAAGGTGAAAAAGAGAATGGATACAAATAGTGGTGGACAAAGATTCGTAACTCAATTAGTTAAATCTCCAGGTTTCACTTCAGGTTTCATAATATCAACAAGTAGAATTTATTAATCATTTACAATCTTTTTAGAATACTTAAATAAATAATAATCACAACTTTCCTCTCTTTTATAATTCGTTATTTACTTTCTTAATCCTCTCAATTCTTCGACGAATTATGTTTCCATCTTTCAAATTATGTAGTTCCAATTGGTGTGGTGATATATGTCTTAAAATTTGGTACGGTCCATCGAATGGGAAAGTGTCCTTTATCAGTTTTGTAGGATTTTGTTTTACAAAGACTTTCTGACCATTGATTGAAGCGGTATTATTTTTGCTGATAAAATCTTCTAATTTTATTACATGTATAATTGACTGAGTCATAATTCTAATTGTTAAAATTCTTTGATTTCTTTGAATATAAATTTTAAGAAAACCGTATGAAGTAATGCAACTACCAAATAATTAAAGAAATCTCACGAATAAGCTTTATTCTTTTAACTTCCTTTAATAAGGTAAAAAGGTATAAATATTGCTTATGGATTTATAAATAGGTGTATGAACAAACACTCCAGCAGTAACGTCTGGGAGACACTTCCAACACAAAATTATGAAAGAGCAACGTATAGCCAAAATGAGCAAGGCAACTTCGAAATACAATATCAATTTCAATCACGTTTTAATGGTGACCGAAAAGAATCCTTTTATTCTCTATTCTTACTTGTCTTTAGAAGAGAAAATTTACAAAAAATATTGCTTCATTTATGTAATTCAGAAGAATAACAATAAGTCAAACGTAAATTTTGGGAATGACAAAGATTTAGTTATGTGTTTGAATAATTGGCAAGCGCGCGTGATTTAAAAGTGTTTGTGAAAATAAAGAGAAATTCTCGTTTTAGTGTTATTTATTGCGAACACAACATTAAATGGAGAGAAATCCTTTGTCAAGTATAAAAACTTTAACTAACTTTTCAATAATTGCTTCAACAAGTTTGCAAAGAATGAATACATATGCTAATGAGTTTGAAACTCAAAAATTGGGACGGTATATCTGGAAGAGGAAAGCTAAACACCTACGTCGGTCTGGTTGTTACCCAGACCCAACCAGTTCCTATTCCTTTGGTTTGTTTAATCGGTTTAAGAAAACAAAGGACGTAAATGAGCAAATTATAATATTCTGTATATAAAAAAATAAAAATCGTTATGTTAATAATCAGTATGATCAACGAGAATTATTGACAGTACCACATTCCGAGCAGTAATGTGCGCCGAATGAGTGAAACTTTGATCCACAATTGCCACAATATCGGTGAGTGTTTTTCAAATGTGAGCCTCCCGAACCAAAATAGTCATTATCAAGAAGCGTATCATCTCGGGATAACAGATTCCTGTCTGGTGGGGGTAAATATTGATGTGGACTTTCTTTCGGATAGAATTCCAGTGCACGACGAGGAGTGTAATTTGAGAAGGAGCTGTTTCTTGGAGATAAATCTGGAAGAACTGGATAAGGAGACCATTGATGTTGGTATAACATAGGAGTAATCAATTTTGGAGCCATTTGGAGGTAGGAGTCTTCTGTAAACCAAGGATTAACTGGCTGCCACTTAGGGTTCCAATACGGCGGTAAATAAGGGGTTCGCTGTAATGGATGCATGTAAATTGGTTGATACTGAACTGGTGATGCAGGTGCTGATACCTATACTAAATAATAATCTTGAAAAATTTTAAGCAAACGAATTTCACTTTAGGGGCATTGTAAACTGTTCCTGGAACGTCTATTTGATCTGTCTGTATCTGTGCAGATATTGTATCTGGATATATAATCACCTGACCACTATCTCGAGATTCATTTTGGTAACCTTCTTGATCTGTTATGTATATACGCTGAGGTTTTTTCGTATCAGGTTGGTCAGTAAATCGAGATTTACGGTTATTCATGTTCTCCTTTGAAATAACTGGACCAGAAAACGGTTGCACAGCTCCGTAAGTAACCATCTTACCTGTTATGAATATTTCAGCAGGAATACTGAATGTAATATTTACTTCTTGCTTTTCTTGGAGGAGAGATAGAAGTGTTAGTATCAATTCTATTGTTATATACTAAACTGGTATGCTGCCTATGATAGAACATTTCAGTTGGTAGGTTGCTTGTGAGACCTTCTTCAACAACAGGCGCCACTCTTCTCGTTCTTCTTGAAGGTGTGAGACTTTCATTACTCGTCCGCCTTGGTCTCGGCGGTGGTGGTTGATACTGCAAAGTAATCCAAATAATAACTTTTTCATCGAATTTTACTTTTATCATGAGTTTATTTTGGAAAGATAACATTAATTTAAAGATTATAATATATTGAAATTGATCAAACTTGAGGAGCACAACTTTTCTATCATTTTTAATGTCTCTATGTTACAGTGTCTACTCTCTCATCCGCCAAAAACGGGACTTCACAAACATGTGGCCGTTGAGAGAAAATAAAGAAAATAAAATGAAATACAAAGTTTATTTTTTAATTAACCAATCATCCAACGTTGAATTTTTCTTACTATTTTTTAAAGCCATATTAATTTCATTAATACCAATCCCTGCATTTGGGTCAAAGAGTCCTTGATTAATATAGTCTTTTATCACTTGAAAAGCACTGTATACTTCCTTTTTAGTAACTTTTTTTCCATTATTTCTTGATCTTCTTCATCATAAACTGCATCATAAACTTCACCATTTATACTATTATCAAGAGAAATATTGTTTTCTTCGTCTGCAATGCTCAACATCACGTCTATTTCATCAAAATCCAGCTTGTTAAACTCTTTTTCATCAATAGGATCCAAGATATTAGTTTTCAGTATAAATTCATCAAATACATCAACTTCGTATTGATCATTTTTTTCTATATCTTTTGTTTCCCAATACCAATTAGCATGCTTAAAACAATTTGCAATTGTCGAAGTTGTTAATTTATGACAAGCAAAACTTATCCAAACTACTGCATCTTTTATTATAAGTTTTTTGTAAGAATCAAAAACATTACATCCACTTTCAACTTTTCAATAATATCGGACAATTTCTTATTGGTAAAAATTGATTTAAAACACTTTATTACTCCTTGATCTAACGGCTGTAGCGTTGCTGTTAAATTCACTGGCAAAAACAAAATATCTATTGATTTTAAATCAATATCAACACGATGTGACGGACAATTATCAATAACCCATAAAAATTTTGTTCTTGTCTTCCAAAGTTCCAAATCCCATTCCAACAGCCATTTGTTAAAAATTGCGGCTGTCATCCAAGCTCTTGATGAATTTACATCTTTTACAAATGTCTCAATAGGAAATTTCTTAAAAAATGAGGTTTTTTAAATTTCCCGATGAATACAGGTTTTGGTTTATTCTTTCCCATCATATTTGTACACAAAAGAACAGATATTCTATCTTTCAATATTTTATACCCGCTTCTCACATTTTTACACAAAGTTTTAAAATGAATGAGTTTATAAAAAATGCCAGTTTTATCGACACTGTATACATTATCCGGCCCATAAGAACGAATTTTACTATTTAAAACATTTAAAAAATCTTCATTATTTGGAAGTGCTGTTATAAAACATTCTCCATGTATCTTCCTAAGCTTAAGTTCATGTCTTGCTTTGAATTTTAGCCGCCATCCAACTGATTCTTTGAAATCCATGATATTTTGAGTCTTTGCGATCGATAAAGCTTTGTTTATTAATATTCTGTCATTAATTATTCCACCCGCAGAATCAATAGTCTATCCACGCTGATAATTCCTCGTCTATTTTTTCATATTTTAATATCGGATTGCGATATTTATCCTTTGATTCTAAATTCACATTTTTTAATAAATCGTCTTTCTTTCTTCTTAAATCATTGATCGTCCTTCGAAAAACTTGTTTTTTTAAATATATGCTCAAACATGGACGCAATTTGATTGTCTGATACGTATGGATTTGCGTCACAATACCGTATAATTTCGATTTTTTCACTGATTGTAAGTCTGACACATTTTCTTTTGGATATATTATTCATGGTCAATTTTGTCAATTTCCTTGATTTTTAAATTCGCCAATAATTGATATTTATCTGATATTTAAACAATAATTGACATTTAAAAGCATATTTAAAAGCATGTCCTTTTCTAAATTAAACATTTTCTAAAATTATCCCATTTTAAATATGAAAAAAAGTCAATTTTGTATCCCATGATTCATGAGGTTAAGGAAAAAAATGGCGGTTGAGAGAAAATGGCGGTTGGTAGAGTTGGCGGTTGAGGGAGTAAATACTGTACGTATATTTGTCTCAATACACTTGCTTTCTGCTCTGACATAACGGCGATATTTCAGAAAATGAGAACTACACATGAATCTAACCAATGGCGTTCGTTTATCTCAAGTATAGGTTTAAAAGTTGTACAACTTCACAGCGAAAAAAATACCCATCCATTTCTACAGGTCCCTCTCTTCATATGAAAGAAAACTATGACAATATCAAGCGTTTACTTTTGAAGATCAATTATGATGAATATAAAGGAGATATGTGTGAAGATTTTAAAATGTTTGTGTTTCTACTTTGATTCTACAGCAAATTTAATACTTAGTCTTGTTTCTTATGTCTGTGGAATAGCAGAGATACCGTGAATCACTACATTTTCAAGCATTGGTCAACTATAGTATAAGTTGTATCCTGAAGAGTTGAATGTGAAACATGATGCTCTGGTTCATATGAAGAAAATTCTTTACTCTCAACTACACATTAAACTGGGATTAAAAAACAGTTCGTCAAGGCGCAGGATCCTAACCATGAATGTTTCTTAAACTTTCTGATGCTAAAGTTCAATATATTTATTGGTTCACAAGAGAAAAACTATGCTAGGAAAAATTAATGTGACAGAAAGACGATCACGGATTGCATTCATCAATGTTGTTAATGGTTTTCTAGATTACAAATAATATCATACCAAAAAATTTTTGGTGTACAAGCTTTTATAATTTGTCATATATTTGCGGTTCTGTATCTATTTCACCCACTTCCCACATTTTTTGACTGAATTATCAAAGCCT